>JAUCBJ010001599.1:0-44078 GCA_032718475.1 Nemertoderma westbladi
CATCTGCCCATCTATATTGAGTTTTGATGAATATTCAATTGGACTTTTACTGGCTTGTTACTGTAAAAGAAACGTTTGTGTTGCCTAATCTGCTATACCGAATTTATGATATGAAATACTCTTAAAGTAATTTACCTTAATAATAATTTATTGTACGTATAAATAATTGTGTGGTTATAGAGATTGACAGCACGGTAGGGCGCCTCCTAGCGGCTGATTAACTAAGTCATATATAATATATAAATAATTCAACAGTACATATGATATAACCATGATCACCGTTTATGATAACTCACAAATTGATTAAAAGCGCTACAATCATAAAGTTACAAATAGGTTATCCAAATATTTATGGAATATCCCGAGGGTACCGGGCCCATTCCACTGGGCGCCTTACAAATACTCTATGAGCATTGTGACTTCCAGACACACATTATGGCTTCTGACCTACAAAAACATACAAACATTTTGAAAACGGCCCTGGTCACATTATTACCGTTCGCTGATGGCTCGTAGTTCTGCTGACTCGCCTAACCTATAGTAAAATCGGATGAAAAGGAAACACGAGAGAAACATAAAGTAAATTAGATTTAAGGACAACAAACTATGGAACGTGCGTTCGGCCTAATTGACCGACTCCGACAAACGATACGTCTGATAAGCTTTTCACCGATAAGTTCGCCACAACTCAGTGATTATTAAGATAGTGTGCATCAGTCTCAATTACCGGCGTTTAATCGGGTTTCACTCGGTCGCTGAGCCGCTACGGGTGGTATCGGTATTAAAGGCGTCGCGGTGAGTTCATCCGTGACTGGATGTTACCCCCAGAGCGAGCTGTGGTAAAAGGCTTCGCTTATAAATGAATGTACCCTGGGGTTAATTACAAGCAACTCTGGCCACACCACTACTAGCTAGCTATGTGGAATCCTAATGAATTGCTTGCAGGGTTGGCGATCGAATGAGAAGTAGGATTCGAGACGTAGGAGTCGAGGATAGGAGAAGTAGGACAAAAATATTCCAGTAGATAATAGTTAATACGATAAGTAGAGCCAGGAGAGAGGAATAATGTGAAAGTGGGATAACAAAATGTACAATTTGGTTAAATACTAATGTAACTTGTTGTGATCTTTTATATAAATGTACAATTTTCAGATGGACAATTTTATGCCACACAGGGATGCAGCAACAAAAGGGAAGTCAGGCAAGGGATGCAAGACAAGAGATACCTGTAGAGACTCTTACGTTCTAGTACTGTATGTGGTGACGGGAGTGAAGGAGGATTACCGAAAACTACAGTATTTGGAGTCTGTCAGTCAGTTAGATATATTATTATGTACTGGTAGGACAGTCAGCTAGTATGATAGTACAGTAGTACGGTGCCAGTCAGAGTTATGTTATTCGGTCAGATATATGTTATTATTATCTTATTACATATTATATTAGATATGACTGTATGAAGATGAGGCATTATAAGCATTGTAAGATATAGTAAGATGTAATATATGTAAGATATAATAGAGGCATTGTAAGCCACGCAAGGGATATAGCAGTAAGGGATGTCATGCAAGGTAAGCCACGCAAGGGATAAGGCAACGGATGTCACGCAAGGTAAGCCACGCAAGGGGATAGCACGTAAGGGATGTCACGCAAGGTAAGCCACGCAAGGGATAAGGTAACGGATGTCACGCAAGAGAAGCCACGCAAGCGGTAAAGAATGTCAGCAAGGTAAGCCACGCAAGGGGGTAGCACGTAAGGGATCTCACGCAAGATATGCCGCGCAAGGGATAACAGGTAAGGGATGTCACGCAAGGTAAGTCACGCAAGGGATATAGCAGGTTAGGGATGTCATGCAAGGTAAGCCGCGCAAGGGATACGCAGGTAAGGGATGTCACGCAAGGTAAACCGCACAAGGGATAACAGGTAAGGGATGTCATGCAAGGTAAGCCGCACAAGGGATACGCAGGTAAGGGATGTCACGCAAGGTAAACCGCACAAGGGATAACAGGTAAGGTATGTCACGCAAGGTAAGCCATACGCAAGGGACATAGCAGGTAAGGGATGTCATGCAAGGTAAGCCGCGCAAGGGATAAGCAGGTGAGGGATGTCATGCAAGGTAAGCCGCGCAAGGGATAAGCAGGTGAGGGATGTCACGCACGGTAAGCCACGCAAGGGATAGCAGGTAAGGGATGTCACGCAAGGTAAGCCACGCAAGGGGATAGCACGTAAGGTATGTCACGCAAGGTAAGCCACGCAAGGGATAAGCAGGTAAGGGATATCACGCAAGGTAAACCGCACAAGGGATAACAGGTAAGGGATGTCACGCAAGATTAGCCCCCCATGGATAGCAGGTAACGGATGTCACGCAAGGTAAGCCACGCAAGGGATAGCAGATAAGGGATGTCACGCAAGGTAAGCCACGCAAGGGATAGCAGATAAGGGATGTCACGCACGGTAAGCCACGCAAGGGATAGCAGGTAAGGGATGTCACGCAAGATAAGCCACGCAAGGAATAGCAAGTAAGGGATGTCACGCAAGGTAAGCCACGCAAGGGATTATCCCTTGCGTGGCTTACCTTGGGGCAAAATACTTTCAATACGGTGGAATTCGGCTGTCGACGATTGTGGGACGAGGGGTGGATCTGGATACAAGCGTAGTTCTCTTTGAACAAATCCCAAGAGTACCTGGAGTGTTGAGTAATGGAGATAGTAACACCTTGCTGTAGATATGGAGTACCAAACAGTCCGGGGGGCCCTATTTGAGGCATCGGTAGGGAAGGACTGTTAATGGTGCACTGCGTGAGATGGCCCTATTAGAGCTCAGAAAATTGAACGAAATAAATTGTGCTAAATGGAAATAAATGCATGCAATGCACGTTGCCAGCAGCGATATTTTCAATTGGTAATGCAATATATATACGCAGCGGCGCAGTGGCGTAGTTGGTAGACGTTGGACTTGGAATCTCTAGGTGCCGAGTTCAGTTCCGGTGAATTTTATTCGTAGTAAGATTGGTAGTAAGCCATTCAAGGAGGAGACAATTCATGCGTTAGTAGACGCGGACCTATGAGCGATTTCGCGCTTGTTTAAATTGACCATAATAACAAAAAAAAATAGTTAATTATTTAATATAGTTATCGAATCGATATGATGTTTAGTTTGAAATACATAAAAATAGCCTAGTTGACATATAAGAGGAACTCACCTTAATTCGTCGACGACTCGAATTAACAGAAAGAAAGAATTCCTCCCCGCCCGTTTAGCCACGGAATCTTTGGTTAATTTAAATCGATTGTATCTGTAAACTAATTTATCGACGAGATCAGCGGTAGTCAGGAACGACCGGTAGGTGGTCAGGAAAGCTTCGTAAAACACCATATCGTCCTTACTGGCGGAGCAAGCGTGCACGATTAGGGCGTCCACCGGGCCCGCTGACAACCTCGGATTAGAGTCCACCTACACCGCGAGAGAGGCAAATATTAATTGATTTATTATCCAACAAGGAAGTTTCCCCTTGAACGATTTCACCCAACGAGTTCCCTGGTCAGTAAAGTTTTCTTTCATGCTCAAGGACTCGTATAATATTAATGGACATGGGATTACAGTTAATTATTGTCAGGGGAGATATTAAAATGTAGCTATGAATAATAATATAATGTCACAAGAACATGGATAGTTTAAGTTTGGTATTGTTAATTTTTTTTGACAACATATTTAAATTAGATAATAATACAATAAAAGGGATTATACTATGGTCATTGGTGCAATATAGATAGGCTGATTCTTTGTCCAGCTGACGAGGTATCGGGGATTAGCAGCGCACTGGTCTCAGACTCAGACACCGAAACGCAACCATATTTTGTTGTGGGGTGCAAGACTCTAATATTTAATTCAATATGACAAGCCACTTAGTCAGATGTCGGTACGGTTATCACATAATAATACAATGATCGTTTTTACTCGCCTTTTTTTCAAATATAAGATCGGGTGATACTGTAAGACGATCAAGGAGACTGATCTCGCCAAATGCAACCGCTTCCTCCCGAAAATCGACCGGTTGTGACCCGAGATGGGCTGGACTGCTGGGGGAGGGCTGCAGGGTAGCGTGAGAGGGTTCCGGGGTGCTGGGGGAGCAACTGGGCCATAGACGGAGTGGTAGATGCACCGGAGTGGATCCCGGGGGTAGCGGAGGGTGGTAGACAGAGTCGCTGAGTAGAACGGGGGGACAGCTCGGGGACACATCCAGTCGCGGGTGTAGGTTCGATCTACTGCTGGTGGTCATCGTTAACGGGGGGTGTGTGTTGGGTGACAGTGGGGTGCTCGGTGACAGCCGGAGTGCTGGGTGCTGACGCCCAATCGGCGACCGATCTCCGTACCCAATGTCGGGTGAAGTCGGACTGGTAGGTAAGTACGTCACAGGCTCCCCCGTGGAACTCTGTCGGCCTAACGACCTGGGCAATAAAATAAACTCATATAAATTACAATTCAAGGAATAATGTACGTTAAGTCGTAATTGACGTACCTACCCCAGGATTACTTCTTGGAACCCTGGACGATGGCAATTAGTTAATTAGAAACGCGGATTCCTTTCCTGTTATGTATCGGATAATAAAAACAGACGGTATACTGGTGGGCTCCCAGCATGGATCCAGGACAACAGATCGTTAGTTAGGGGTTCATAGAATATCGGCAGCAAGTTGAGCCACATTAACGACATGTTTTGTTGAAGTCGCTTTTGCGATTTCATTCCCTGGCCTTAAATGCTATTCATTCTAATAAATAAAAACATTTGCCCACCCCAGCGAACCTTGCATGCGAACAATAATTGCAAAACATAAGTAACCAAACCAACCTCCAAGGCCTTTATATCGTACACAACAAACGCTGATTTGAGCAACGGCTCAACGACAATATGAACCGACCTTTAATTTCTCATACGCTGTAATTGCATTCAAACAATTTGTTTTTGAATCCAATTACTATGGAATTTTGCACGCGAACTAAGGCAGAATGCAAACATCATTTAAGTATGAAAAGACTGGGGATAGTTAATTATGTTAGAATTCTGGGACCAGTAATGAGAGGAACTTTCACTATTGGTTCTGTGACCTCGACCTCCTCGAGGAGTGAATGTGCTTTTAGCAAGGCTGACGCCATTATATGACAGCTCCCGTGAAATCATTCAAGACGTGGTTCGCTGATTTACTATAGTCACGGGGCAACTCTGAGCGACAAGTCAATTATGCGTTACATATGTAGCCGCTTATTAACTGTAACAATTAATAAAATAAGGAACCGCTTATATTGAACATAGTCAATATAAGCGGCACACTATACTCGGCGGATTCGACTCTCTGCATCGCTATTGATTGACCCCACAGACAGGTCCACTAACCCCCTGTTAGAACAGACACAATGGACTTCAGAAGAACGCCGAGATTGACCAATGACTGACCAAAAATAATTTTGGGATCTTAGATTCTAGGTGTTTCGGAATTGCACCATAATTCATTGCACCCATGATCACACATCATTTCATCATGCTTCGGGGAGGCCCAGTTATTATCGCCCCCTCCTCGGCCCCCAGGGGCCACCCCCTGGGGGTTGCGGTTGGAGCGTTAGTTCACCAAAATGTTTCCATTTTTACCTTGCGTGACATCCCTTACCTGATATATCCCTTGCGTGGCTTGTCGTGCGTGACATCCCTTACCTGCTATCCCATGCGTGGCTTACCTTACGTGACATTCCCTGACCTGGGGCCATCCCCTGCCCTGGGGGGTTGCGGTTGGTGCGTTAGTTCACCAAAATATTGCCTTTTTTACATACAACTTACGGTGTAAGTGAGCCCTTCTTGGGTGGTAACATTGGCGGCTGGATTTCGCCTTGGGTGTACCGTCGTTCATAGAACGACTCCTCCCTATGGTACAACGCGGCGGGATTCTCCTCTTGGTAGTCCCCAACCATGGCCAAGTATTCTAGAATATGTTTACGTTTCAACGGCAACTCGGGTGGGGTTTCAGAGTTCCGGTGGTCACAGGAAGGCACGCCAAGCGTCGCCAAGTCGATGTTATCGTACTGCGAGAACTTTCGACGGAAGGCCTTGCAAGGTATCGTCGGTGGGGGCGTGACGGAGCCGTCGGAAGGCCGGACGGACAGGGCATCGATTGGGAGTCGTTCCGCGGTAGGGGACCACTCAGTGGAGTCGGTCGCCGAGGAATCGGTTGTGGTAGTCGAAATCACGCTGATACGGTTACCGGAAGCCAAGGGATCAGCTGTGCTGGTCGCTAGCGGGTCCAGCGGGCCGGTCGTGAGAGAGTCTGGTGGGTCGGTCGCTAGACAGACGGAAGAGTCGACGCTCGGACTCCGAGGGAAGAGCGCGTCGGGGACATCGCCAGCTCTGGAGGAGAGCGCCACGGATAAAGAGGAGCGGTGCAGGGGAGGGGATACAAATCCGGCGGGTAAACCCGGAGATTCATTTACTGAGTCGGCCTGTAGGGGATACAATATGATAGGAGTTAGCGAATTAGATTTAAATATTAAACATAAACTATAACTATTACGAATCAGTATTACATGATACGTAAATAGAAACGGTATCCTTATAGCAAGGTACTAATTAGTTATAAAGGAAATAGGAGCCAAGGAGAACGAGAGAGACACAACGGTCCGGTGAGTATATCATATCCACTTATTCAATCATACGCGGCACATAAATTTTAATGATTCGATGTCTAGCCTAGATGATGAATATTATGATCCCTGTTCAGCACTGCCCTGACAATATGATCAATCATCAAACATAGCTACCATGTGAGATGTGATATTTCAGGCAACATAAATTAAACCAATTAAGTACCACGCAAATAATGGTGTTTGTTTAGTCTCGACTAGCTACAACGCAATAAGGTATTTGAAAATTGGGGATAACGGTAACGGAAATACATAATTAAATTGATTAGGAAGTTAGGATATGTGAGCAAAATGTAGGTAGTCTAGATGGTGTATGTGCGTGGGTGGGTGGGGGCGGTTCTGGGTTGGGTATATGGAGATAGAACAGGCAAAAACGAAATGGATGTGTTCGGTTATAATAATTACATGGAAAAATGTGTAAAAATACACTATAAAAAGGAAGTGCCAAAAGCCCACCCAGTACGTCAACAACATTGAGAGTAAAGATAAAACATAAAGATAGCGGTGAAAGTGAAACCCAAAATACCAGCGACCTCCAGAAGGCTCCTCTCTCTTGGCTGTACCTGTAGGCGCCACACGAGCTCCTAAAGTCGGATACTCTCACTATCCAACCCTTTTCTTCAGAGTAAAAAATTTTCAAAACTTTTTTTTATATTCAAGGAAATAAATATAAAAGTTAATTAAAATACGATACATATCATTAAAGGATGAATAAGGTACACAGCAGTAACACGTTCGTGGGGCCTTCGCGTAGCACGAGAGCCTATATTAGAAAGTACATTATAGTAATCTCTATTAGATATACGAAAACCCAAATATATATGAGTGAAGCCGATGCTATCAGTTTGTGATAAACTAGTTGTAAAAACAGAAATCCATTTCAGTTTGCCCTTCCTTACACACTTTAACTATAATTTAAAAACCTTCTAACTAGGGCTATTTGAGTTAAGTATGACATCTTTAGTTTTACAATACTCTTCTCCTTCATTAGCCTCCTTGCGCTCGTCATGTTAAACAGCTGTTAATGGCACCCATATGCTAAGGCTTCGCTCACTTCGTGGATCGCCCCACAATGGCAACGCTATTCTGTCACCATTTTTTATGCCGCTTTGTGTGAAAATGATCCAGCTTCTTGTATAATTAGATCACCCGTGCAGCTATACACCGCATAGCTGCACGCGGTTTATTTGTAAACAGCATTATATATTAGTTAATGCTACCTGATGCAGCTGATAATACGAATACAGATTCAGCTGCATGAGCTGTGCAGCAGCTACGCCGATGTCTGCCAAATATACCTTTTACAATACAGATGCAACAACTCGTGCAGCAACGTGTAGCATCGATACTGGGCGGGGGTGGGCGGCTGGAAGCAAATTTCACCTCGGCGGCTTAATATCTCGTCTCGTAACAATGTTCATTTACCAATTAAGGGAGCCGGAACGTTATTCTCAAGAAATCAATAGTGTCACTTTGTCAAGGGGGGAGGGAAGGCATAAGACACCTGACAGGTACAAATTAAGGGGGGACATTTTGACTGAAGTCGGTGCAGTATTGTTGAGGGTTGACTTTCCCTAAACCCAGAGAGAACGGTTTATATTATTTAGAACGCAATATTGAAACAAATATAATTTAAAATTCTTATGTATACTATTTAGGACGTACCTGATTGGTATTGGATGTAGTGGTTGGGCGAATACCGACAGATATGCTACGGTAGGTCCGATGAGATGACCAATCAGCAGGCAGGTACGGTTTGGGTGGCGGAGTGTCGGAATCTGAAGGATCAACCGATGTAATCAAGGTGCTTGGAAACGAGGTGCGATTCGCCCTGGAAACAAATAATATGTATTCAATTTTTGAAAACGAAACGTTGTGTGGCCGACATAATATTGACATCCAGGTAATTAATTATCTGTGAAGTATGTGGGCTTAGCATACATGTACCACTCCTTCAACCGTAGTCTGTCCGGTCAGTTTAGGCCAAGCTTCAAATTTTAATGAAATTAAACCAAACTTAGTACATGTAGTGTCAGGGGCGGATTAAGGACTAAGGACATGGCGGCCCGGGTGCACTTTTCCACTGCTCCCCCCCCCCCCCCACCCCTGTTTTGACTGAGTTTGAGTTAGATATTTATTATAAGTCTCAGTATAATATTGAAAAAACAATCAAAGTTTACTCGAAGTGCGCCTTTGTAGCTTTCCGACTAGCAAAGTCCGCCACAATTTCGACGAACTCCATTTCGCGCAGCATGTCTCGCTCCATGCTCATCACTGCATGTTGAGGCGCGTCTAGCTCATAACTGACCGCAGCACTGACTTTAATACGCCCCCACCTTAAAGACTTTAATATCTTTGAAAAGTTTCTATTTGTTTCTGCCACTACGAGCTGACTGTTTCACCCCATGTAAAAAGAAATAGATGTTCTGGAATGAATATTTATGACATGGGTGATGGGCTAGTAGATATAAATAACGATAGATAATAGCATTTTTGTTACAAGCCATATAGGTGATTTAATAACAAAATGGTTTGTAAGTGGCTTATTCCGTTAAAAAATAATGCAATAAATAATGTTGAAAATAATTTATTTTATATATTATATTGCCAAGGTGCCTGCGGCACCTTGGCAACAAAAGCACCTGGCGGCCCGGGTGCACCTGCACCCATTGCACCCCCCTTAATACGCCCCTGCGTAGTGTGTCGAATAGTCTAAAGTCTGAAATATAACTCCCGGGGAATCAGCAGTTCCCCAGTCTCCCGCCTGAGCGCGACTACGCAACGGTTGAAATAGTTCTACCGGTATGCTAAACTTGCTTACTTCAACCTACGTGACATTCTCACGGAGATGTTAGCCAGTATAGCCAGCCACTCATTAAATAAAAATACTGGCTGTTGGGGCGTGTTTTCGCTTGTCCTCGTTAACGTCCTTTTCCTTTTCCATGCCTTTATAATTAAATAGTATTCCAAAAGTTACACAGGCGAGAAAACTTGTATACTGTACTTCACGTGGGTCAATAATTTTTATTTTTATTTTTGCTTTTATTCTAAAGCTACAAGCGTTTACAAACGTGTCTGATGATATTTCACCAGTTACACCACAGTTACTCTTCAACCTTATAGAGCCTTGTTGGTGCGTTGGAAAGGTAACATTGCAAGAATTCCAAATGTGTGAAAGACAGCGCAAAACCACCGAGGGAAGGAACTAATACCTAACCTAAAGTGCAATAAATAAGGTATTAACACAAGGTACAATCGTTGTGTTTTTATAAATTTAATAACAATAAACATAAAATAGCCTCATCCAAATGCAGAAAATTAGACGTTCTGTAATCCAATTTTTAGGCCAGAATTAGGTGATGATAGTACTATTATTCGAAAAAACAAATATACAGAAAACACCGATTTTTTGAGTTTTACACGAGTTGGCAAGTTTTTAGCACGAGCGAAGCGAGTGTTAAAATGCAAACGAGTGGAAAACTCAACACACGAAGACAGAATACCTGAATTTCGCTAACGAAAATGAGTGAAAAACCGTGTTTTTTTTTACTCCTTTTGAAAAAAAGTATCACCAGCGTTATAACTGTACCTTTGGATTTCTTAAGCAGAAGCGAATTACCACGAAACACCCCAAAGGATAAGAAAAGACCCCAAAATAGTTCAAAAATACCCCCAAAAACGGTTACCTGTTCCGTTCCCTTACCAGCTTGCAGTTAACAAATAAGGTATTTTCGAACTGTTTTGGGGTAGTTTGATGTATTCTGGGGTATTTTTGGTAATTAGTAGGACCTAAATTTCCCGAAAAACGTTGCGTCATCATCCTCATTCAAATTGTATCGAGCACGTCAAAAGCGTCAAGAAGGATGTAGTTACCGGTACTTCTCGCTGCCATTCTGTATAATTCATTTTCTTAATGAGTTAGGTGTATGCTGAAAAATTAATTAAGAATAAGAAGTAAAAATTAGTGAAGAAAGTCTTTTCTTAACTAATTTTTTACTTTTCTTAACTAATTTTTTACTTTTCTTAACTAATTTTTTACTTTTCTTAACTAATTTTTTACTATTCTTAACTAATTTTTTACTTTTCTTAACTAATTTTTTACTTTTCTTAACTAATTTTTTTACTTTTCTTAACTAATTTTTTACTTTTCTTAACTAATTTTTAACTAACTTTTCTTAACTAATTTTTTACTTTTCTTAACTAATTTCTGGAAAATTAGTGAAACAATATTAGATTAATTCACTCATTTTTAAAAATATTAGTGAGAAAAGGGATTTTTAAAATAAAGTTTATTTCAATTTTAAAACCTTATCACGCAAACGTATTGTCCACTTCCCTTTCCCAAACAGGATACAGCACATGTATGTATATATGCCTAGATATGTGTGGGAGTTACGTATATTAATCACGAACGGCGGAAACGAAACACCAGGCCAATCGAACAACAATCCAACATAATTATTAGCCACGCCCATCACATAAATATACTCAATCAATTATCCGCGATTGTTGGACTATATCATCTACTTACAGAAATGGGCGGGGCAGTGTATGATCCCATGGATATTGAATATGCAACATGTTATGTGACAATAAATTGTATGCATTAATTTAAAATCATATGGAATAAAATTAAAATTGAATGAATTAAAATAAAGTTAGTATATTATACAGCCGAATATGACTATGAAATAAAATATCATTGTATTATTTATCTCGGATAGTTAATTGAATTTAGTGTGTTTCAACTTTAAAGTACAGAAAAGAACATCCGCGTACGAAAGGAATAACTGCTAACGCTTACAGGTACAGCAAGTTAGTGCAGCAGCAAACATCGGTTGGCTGCACCACGCTTACAGCAGGTTAGTGCAGCAGCACACATCGGTTGGCTGCACCACGCTTACAGCAGGTTAGTGCAGCAGCACACATTGGTTGGCTGCACCACGCTTACAGCAGGTTAGTGCAGCAGCAAACATCGGTTGGCTGCACCACGCTTACAGCAGGTTAGTGCAGCAGCACACATCGGTTGGCTGCACCACGCTTACAGCAGGTTAGTGCAGCAGCACACATCGGTTGGCTGCACCACGCTTACAGCAGGTTAGTGCAGCAGCACACATCGGTTGGCTGCACCACGCTTACAGCAGGTTAGTGCAGCAGCACACATTGGTTGGCTGCACCACGCTTACAGCAGGTTAGTGCAGCAGCAAACATCGGTTGGCTGCACCACGCTTACAGCAGGTTAGTGCAGCAGCACACATCGGTTGGCTGTACCACGCTTACAGCAGATTAGTGCAGCAGCACACATCGGTTGGCTGCACCACGCTTACAGCAGGTTAGTGCAGCAGCACACATCGGTTGGCTGCACCACGCTTACAGCAGGTTAGTGCAGCAGCACACATCGGTTGGCTGCACCACGCTTACAGCAGGTTAGTGCAGCAGCAAACATTGGTTGGCTGCACCACGCTTACAGCAGGTTAGTGCAGCAGCAAACATTGGTTGGCTGCACCGCGCTTACAGCAGGTTAGTGCAGCAGCAAACATTGGTTGGCTGCACCACGCTTACAGCAGGTTAGTGCAGCAGCACACATCGGTTGGCTGCACCACGCTTACAGCAGGTTAGTGCAGCAGCACACATCGGTTGGCTGCACCACGCTTACAGCAGGTTAGTGCAGCAGCAAACATTGGTTGGCTGCACCACGCTTACAGCAGGTTAGATCAGCAGCAAACATCGGTTGGCTGCACCACGCTTACAGCAGGTTAGTGCAGCAGCAAACATTGGTTGGCTGCACCACGCTTACAGCAGGTTAGATCAGCAGCACACATCGGTTGGCTGCACCACGCTTACAGCAGGTTAGTGCAGCAGCACACATCGGTTGGCTGCACCACGCTTACAGCAGGTTAGTGCATCAGCAAACATCGGTTGGCTGCACCACGCTTACAGCAGGTTAGTGCAGCAGCAAAGATTGGTTGGCTGCACCACGCTTATGAATACGCAGCATGAATACGTTGCTGGACATACATTGAGTGAATGAATACGTTGCTGGACATACATTGAGTGAATGAATACGTTGCTGGACATACATTGAGTGAATGAATACGTTGCTGGACGACATACATTGAGTGAATGAATACGTTGCTGGACGACATACATTGAGTGAATGAATACGTTGCTGGACATACATTGTGTGAATGAATACATTGCTGGACGACATACATTGAGTGAATGAATACGTTGCTGGACTTACATTGAGTGAATGAATACGTTGCTGGACGAACATTGAGTGAATGAATACGTTGCTGGACGACATACATTGAGTGAATGAATACGTTGCTGGACGACATACATTGAGTGAATGAATACGTTGCTGGACATACATTGTGTGAATGAATACATTGCTGGACGACATACATTGAGTGAATGAATACATTGCTGGACATACATTGAGTGAATGAATACGTTGCTGGACATACATTGAGTGAATGAATACGTTGCTGGACGAACATTGAGTGAATGAATACGTTGCTGGACACACATTGAGTGAATGAATACATTGCTGGACGACATACATTGAGTGAATGAATACGTTGCTGGACATACATTGAGTGAATGAATACGTTGCTGGACATACATTGAGTGAATGAATACGTTGCTGGACATACATTGAGTGAATGAATACGTTGCTGGACGACATACATTGAGTGAATGAATACGTTGCTGGACATACATTGTGTGAATGAATACATTGCTGGACGACATACATTGAGTGAATGAATACGTTGCTGGACTTACATTGAGTGAATGAATACATTGCTGGACATACATTGAGTGAATGAATACGTTGCTGGACATACATTGAGTGAATGAATACGTTGCTGGACGAACATTGAGTGAATGAATACGTTGCTGGACACACATTGAGTGAATGAATACATTGCTCGACGACATACATTGAGTGAATGAATACGTTGCTGGACATACATTGAGTGAATGAATACGTTGCTGGACATACATTGAGTGAATGAATACGTTGCTGGACATACATTGAGTGAATGAATACGTTGCTGGACATACATTGTGTGAATGAATACATTGCTGGACGACATACATTGAGTGAATGAATACGTTGCTGGACTTACATTGAGTGAATGAATACATTGCTGGACGAACATTGAGTGAATGAATACGTTGCTGGACGACATACATTGAGTGAATGAATACGTTGCTGGACATACATTGAGTGAATGAATACGTTGCTGGACACACATTGAGTGAATGAATACATTGCTGGACGACATACATTGAGTGAATGAATACGTTGCTGGCATAATTTGAGTGAATGAATACGTTGCTGGACATACATTGAGTGAATGAATACGTTGCTGGACATACATTGAGTGAATGAATACGTTGCTGGACACACATTGAGTGAATGAATACATTGCTGGACGACATACATTGAGTGAATGAATACGTTGCTGGACATACATTGAGTGAATGAATACATTGCGGACGACATACATTGAGTGAATGAATACGTTGCTGGACACACATTGAGTGAATGAATACATTGCTGGACATACATTGAGTGAATGAATACGTTGCTGGACATACATTGAGTGAATGAATACGTTGCTGGACTTACATTGAGTGAATGAATACATTGCTGGACGAACATTGAGTGAATGAATACGTTGCTGGACGACATACATTGAGTGAATGAATACGTTGCTGGACATACATTGAGTGAATGAATACGTTGCTGGACGAACATTGAGTGAATGAATACGTTGCTGGACAAACATTGTGTGAATGAATACGTTGCTGGTCATACATTGAGTGAATGAATACGTTGCTGGTCATACATTGAGTGAATGAATACGTTGCTGGACTTACATTGAGTGAATGAATACGTTGCTGGACATTCATTGAGTGAATGAATAAGTTTCTGGACATACATGAGTGAATGAATACGTTGCTGGACGAACATTGAGTGAATGAATACGTTGCTGGACACACATTGAGTGAATGAATACGTTGCTGGACTTACATTGAGTGAATGAATACGTTGCTGGACACACATTGAGTGAATGAATACGTTGCTGGATATACATTGAGTGAATGAATAAGTTTCTGGACATACATTAGATGAATACGCTGATGACATACATTGAGTGAATAGGTAGTCGGTCATACATTAAGGGATATAGTCTGAATGTATGTGCATCGGCATGGGCAATGGGCATGCAAACAATATGTAAATTTATGTAATCAATGATAAGAAAAGGAGTAGGAAATCGAATTGTTTCTTAGAAGTACCACGGGTTATTCAGTAGCTCGAGCGAATTGCGGCGCCTTGGGCTTGGAGAGTTGGCCGTTTGTTGATGGGATTGGTGATGAAATAAGGTCTGCCCCCCCCCCCCCCCCCCCCCCCCCCCCCCCGCATAACCTGAGCCTCCCGGGGAATTCACCAAGGAAATCAGAAATCCCATTATTATCGGTAAAATGAAACAGTCGGTAAAATCTATTCTATCTATGCAGCCACAACTGAGTGGTGATTGCTGCTCCCTTGGCTGGTACGCTTTATGTAATGTAAACTGGAATTAAGTTACAAATCTAATCAAAATACCATGGAAGAAAGCTATGGAGGCATAACACAATCAGAAAAATATACCTACTCCTGCGACTAAAAGGGCAAAACAATCTCAGGCAACACACATAACTCATTATTTGAATCTATTCTGCAACTTAAAGCCACCACCACGTTATTATGCTGATACATCCCCGCCCAGACCCGCAACGGAACAAACCCACGTAAAAAACAAATACAAATATGAGCCTATCTACTGTAAGACTGGGTTGCGTCTAGTACTTTTTAGTTTTTATACAATAATTATTAAAAGATGATGGAGACACAGAGAGGATGTAAAGATGATGGAGACACAGAGAGGATGTAAAGATGATGGAGACACAGAGAGGATGTAAAGATGATGGAGACACAGAGAGGATGTAAAGATGATGGAGACACAGAGAGGATGTAAAGATGATGGAGACACAGAGAGGATGTAAAGATGATGGAGACACAGAGAGGATGTAAAGATGATGGAGACACAGAGAGGATGTAAAGATGATGGAGACACAGAGAGGATGTAAAGATGATGGAGACACAGAGAGGATGTAAAGATGATGGAGACACAGAGAGGATGTAAAGATGATGGAGACACAGAGAGGATGTAAAGATGATGGAGACACAGAGAGGATGTAAAGATGATGGAGACACAGAGAGGATGTAAAGATGATGGAGACACAGAGAGGATGTAAAGATGATGGAGACACAGAGAGGATGTAAAGATGATGGAGACACAGAGAGGATGTAAAGATGATGGAGACACAGAGAGGATGTAAAGATGATGGAGACACAGAGAGGATGTAAAGGATGTTGGTTTTAAGAAAATCACCGCCTTGACCGGCTAACGCCCATAATTTGAAGCTCAATTAGAATTGTTACAGTTTAGAATATTAATTGGGTGGAAAATCCAAGGAATTATGTGAACCCATAAAGAAAGTAAGTGGTAAGTTGATAAATTGACCACCTGAGATTAAGTACCATAAATTTATATATTTGCGACACCTGATACCAAAGGACTATCGATCAAATTCTCCAACGCATGAACACATAAGATTCATTGAATTATAGCAGCTAGAGTCGCCCAATCTATAAAACAGATGGCTAATTAATATTCATAAATGTCCCTTAAGGGAAACCTTATCGGCTTAGTTACAGGGTATGCCTAGATTGACTACAATGTACGATTGCCATTCAGTATAAATTTAAGTCAACTAAATCTAACAGTACGCTAGATATACAAGGATGGGCAATCTTTGGAGTGGAACATTTTCATTAACTAAGAATTCCGCTATATTTTTGACAGGCTGCTTTTTGACAGGGCATTGACCCCTGGAAGAGCGAGCTATGTACCCCGTATCTGTATAATATATGGAATAAGGGTTGCACGTAAAACTAATCGCAAGTCGTAATTTCGTAATTAGATACCGCGGAGGAATTAGTAAGTAGGAAATCCCCAGTATCTGGCCCATATCACCGTAATTTGCCTGGGGATTACTCCATAATTAGGGGAATTATTTTGAAGACGCGATAACAAGTGAGATATACCACCTTCATAAAATACAGGGAACTTACATTAAAAGGGAAACTGCCTCATAAAGCTCCTAAGTTCAAGATAGAGACTTTGAATTTATGATCTTAATATAAGATAATAATGGGGGGGGATCAATCACCAATTATAGGCCAAAAATTTCAAAAAACCTTTTTTGTTAGATTTTTGACGCAGAATTTAATGGAGAATCCTAACATGTAAGTTATTGCCTCTCATCGTGTTTACTCTTTGACGATTTTACTATTGAATGTTTTAACATTATGTTAGTAAAACAATGTGTTTCCTGAAAGATAGACAGACTATATTTTGCCAAACATCCAAAATGAAATCGGCAATGAAATCAGCGACCTGGAAATCCCATAGCGACAATTGTAGGATGTCGTGTGTTTTTATTATATTTTGACGTACAAACAAACAGACATACGCAAATTCCGACAGACAGAGACAGACAGACAGGCGAGATTTTTCCAAACATGAAAACTAATATCAGAAATGAAATCACCGACCACGAAAACCCCCGCAACGAAAATTCCAGCAGTGTGTTTCAATAAATTACTATTATAATTATTACATATTGACAGTCAGTTGACGTACAATCCGAGCCATTTTATTTGAAATATTTATTTTCGATAGGAATTTTGAGTGTAAGTTGTGTTTTGGTCTGATAATTTGAGAAGATTAAAAAAAAAATTTTTGGTTAAAATTACACTTCTGATCAAATTCAAAAATTATGTTGGTCTATATGTCTAGACAATTGACTAAAATTTTGAATCAATTTGATTAAAAAATGACGGAGCAGTAGCATTTAGTCTGAAAATCGTAAAATTTGAATAAATTCGCGGAAATTTAAATGTAAGTTTTTTCCTTGAGATTCCTCATAAGAACTAACTAATACACAAATAATGTACAATTTCAATGCATATTAGTAGGTGTCTCCAAAAGTATACTACTACACAACTATAATCAGCCTATTACATTACAGCTGCACATTGAGATGCTATGCTGGTTTAACAAAAAAATGTTGTGCCTCCACCAGGGATGGCGTTACGAAACGAAACGAATGTAATTTCAGTTTCGTTTCGTTTTCAAAAATTTCGTTTCGTTTCGTTTCGTTTAGTTTTTTATCTATCTATGAAGTTTTCGTTACGTTTCATACATTTTAAATTCGTTTTTCGTTTTTTTTTTTTTTATTTTTGATTGGGTGTATCAAATAAAAGTATGATATTTCTTGATACTTCTTATATAGTTATTTGTGATCCCTCGGGAAATTCTAAAGAAATTGGCATAATCGAGGCCAAATAAAGGGCAGAGTAGGGGAGAATATAGATTGAAATATAGTGATGTTCCAGAATAATTTAATCAATTTTGTAATAAGCTGTGATTCAATGGGAATGGAATACAATTTCCAATGATCTGTCGCACATTAAGTATCATACAAGTTTAAAAACATCAAAAATTGCCTCACATATTAAGGTAACATGATACAAAAAATTATACAATTTCACAGTTGGAAAAAAAGCTTATGGTGGGCTTTATCTGGTGGTAGAACTTAATTAATAGAGTTCACCTAAACTATAAAGGAGTTAAAAAGGGTATAATTCTAATGTGAATAATAAGTGAATTGTTGTGGGGTGAGTGACGCGGTGTATTAAATATACAATGTGAATAAGTAATAATATAACAAATAATAATATAATAAATAATAACGAACTTGTACTTTCCTTTGAGTGATTGTATGGCCTTAATATGATCTTCCACTCCACAGCGAAATATTCATCCGGTCTGGTAGCTCAGTACACTCACCCGGCTGATGATAACCAGAAGTTTGAAACCTAGGTACCGGGTTCGAGCCCCAATAGGGCCGGTTGATATTTTTCGCTAAGGAGAGCATTATCATATTGTCTTATTCACATTGTATATTTAATTCTAATGTGATAACGACACTCCATGCATATGGAGTGTCATTTGCGTTTCATTGCGTTAATGACACTCGCGTAAACCATGTATCTCATGCGAGTTACATTGCTTTGGCTTAGGAACAGCTGTGGAAATTTATATAATTTACATGATGTAATAGAAGTACACTGCAACTTGTAAGGTAAATCCATGTAACTCTAAAATAAAATACATTTTTTAAATAGCTAGCTTAAGTTTGGAGCTCTACGACTTTCTTATTGTATCTAAATATAATATTCGACTAAACTTTCGTGTTGAAAATGTTCACACAGACATTCACATGTTTTCGTGCAGATCCGTTAACTTTAAATTGATTTTTTTAAAACTAGATTTTTTGAGTTACATGGTTTTGACTTAGGAGGGCAGCATAGTGGACAAACGTTTTCACAAAATTTGGGAAAATCTCACCTAAAGTTACTTTGTAAAATCCATGTTGCTATGTAAGGAAACATGAAATTGAATGTGTTGTTAATATGGTGAATGGTCAGATTTTTTGGTTTGTCACAATTTAACCTTTTTATGTCGCAAAGACAAGCCACTACACCATGTCCTGGAATATAGTGTCGTTATTCAGGTACCTGCCCCCCCCCCCCCCAAATTTTTCTACAAAGCATAATGAAATTTGAAACAGAGATAATTTCACCTCCCTCATCCTTGCTGGGTGAGCCAGAATTTTTATTTTTGCTTTCAATCTTTAGCTACAAGCGCTTAAAAAAGGTGTCTCCGTGATATTTCTCCAGTTACACTCCAGTTATTCTTCAATCTTATACTGATGGAAAGCTGGCCATGCAAGGATTCCAAATATGTAACATAATCTGAATTTGGTTGGGAAATAGCTGAGATATGAGCGTTCAAAAGTTGCATGGTTTTGCATCTGCATGAGGCTATTTTATTCTATTAAATAAAAATACCATATTCTAGAACATTTTCTTTATTTATGAATAGCTAAGTAATAGTATATAATTAAAGAGGCATTGCATTGTTGCCCAGCTACGTATGGAATAAACAAAATGTTCTAGAACATTGTGTGTTTATTAAATACAAATACATGCAACATTCGAATGCCCATATCTCCGCTATTTCCCAACCAAATTCAAATGTTTTTACATATTTGGAATCCTTGCATGGGCAGCTTTCTATTGGTACCAACAAATCACTATAAGGTTGAAGAATGATTGCACTGCGAGACTGTGACCTGTGGAATATTGCCTGAGACACCTTTTACAAACGTTTGTAGCTAAAGAATGAAAGCGAAAATAAAAATTCTGGCTCACCCACGGAGGAGGAGGGAGGTGAAATTATCTCTATTTCAAATTTGATGCAATCTCATTAAGATTTGTAGAAAAATTTGGGGGGGGGGGGGGGGGGCAGGTACCTGAATAACGACACTATATTCCAGGACATGGTGTAATATAAAATACATTATAGAGTAAATGGAGACGCTTTAAGCGCTCAATTTAGACACTAAAGCTAAGGAAAATTAAAGAGCAGACCAAGGTGGATATAGGTGCATTCTTATTCGGTTAGTTAAAATTAAAAAAACTTTTGTGTGGCGCTCTTAAACCTTTTGTGTGGCGCTCTTAAACCTATTGGTTTGGGCAAAATGAATACTAGTTTCCCAAATTAAATATGAAATTATTTAAGATAGTAAATATATAATATGTCTGTCTATGTCGATTATTTGAACAACGTAAAGTAATATTTTAAGTTTAAAGATCATTTTATTTTATTGCGGCAATATTTTAAAAAGTTCGTATTTTTTGTAACAAACAAGCTCCGCATCTGTTACGAAGTTGGCAGTTATAATGCTGCGATAATGGCTTTTGAAATACAACCATAGCCCCATGCTAATTAGTGGGAACGCCATAAGGCATTCCCATGTAGTAAAACATATAAACAAGAAACCCACTTGAAGGACTGTGACCTTGTGCATGGCAACGTGGTGTATCCGAAGTTGGGATTCTTCGACTCGAGTTTCAGCAGGTAGAGTTGTACCAGACTGCCCATGGCTTCTCGGATAACCTCCAGGTGGTAGCATGGATCACGACGTTGCTCAGCGACCGGTCGACGCGACGTAGAGGGTTCACCCTCGGGGGAAGCGAGTGGGGGTTGCCCTGGTAGCGAGTCAATCACTTTGCTTGCCGTTTCGTCCGTTGTAGGCTGGGGAGCTACAAATTTGAAGGTCTTTACATCGGCGTATTCCAGTAGTTCAGCTAGCGCTCTGTTTACGTTATTATGGCAGGAAATAACGGCGGCACTGAAATACAATGTATGTCATTAAATTATCTTATTCCCGTAAATAAATAAACCACAGACAAACAGAAACAACAATAAACTCATTAAATACCACAAAAATGACATGAATAATTATCAAAATCGCAAAGGGGAAAAGGTTGATTTAATTTAATATTATTATTAAAAACAAGCCGGGATTACATTAGGGTCAATCAAAGCAATCAGTCAAATACCAGCTGAGTGAGTTAACAATAATACAATCGTGGATTAATTACGAGATACGAGGTCGCATATCAGATGGAGAGAGTCGGGTGACAAACTTCATTCGAACTCGCTAGCTCAGCGGAAAAACACAAGGTTGGGTTACCTAGTTTGGTCCGCACAGGTAAATTCCTAAACAATAATTTACTAGAAGGGAACGAGAAATAGCTATTACTAATAGTGTAGTGAGGTAATAAATATACCGTAATTTGAGCTGTTAGCTTTAAGGAGCTTAGGAAAGCACTTTATCATATATCACTCATGGCGGCAGAACATATCAATCGTTATGGGAAAACATGATTTGGGATAGAAATTCAAAATGTACTGCGACACAGCACGACTGCACAATAATACTTCCCCTGTCGCACTGTCAGTTGAATTGCATGAGGGGGGGGGGGGGGGGGGGGGCATAAACTTTCACATTGGGAATTACAATGAGGGTTTCCTTATCATTAGTTTGAATCTGGTTGTACTGTGACTACCGGGGCCCCCCCTTGGAGTCGCAGTAAATGCTCTCCGATGTGTAGTATAACGATGTAGTATAATGGGACTGGCGTGGAATTATTCATTGTCCCAAATTAATTCAATGGAAGAAGGAATATAAAGTAAAGCACATCCTGCGGCAGGGCAGAAACGACGGGGTTGGTTTCCTGTTATCCTGCCCAGAGAACCCAAGGTTGGAACTGGAGGTCGCCAATAGCAACCACACCGCCCCAAGGCGAGGAAGGCCAATAAATCGTTGGCTACTAGAATCGACTCGAGTTGGAAATCCTTCCCCCAGGAATGTCGGAAAGTGTTTAACTTCCACGGATGAAAGGGAAATGACAAATGCTCGGCATGAGTTGACGGTCAAGGTTAACTTTAAAACTAAGGAAGCCTGGGGAGAGCCATGAACTAAGTGAAAGATTCCATTATAATTAATTATTTCCCGCAAAGTTCCGTTACCAGCTAAAATGCCAATTATTTAGATAATTAATTTATTTCATATTGCACTGTAAAGTCCCGTTTTCGCTTGGCCGCTTTTGGGACGTTTCTCCAGAAGTTAGTTCACATGTTATTATTTTTAAAAAAAAACGTGAGTAAACCCAAGGACTTCTAGAACATAGCATATATTCATAGTATATATATATTAGTATATACATAGTGTATATATTAGTATATTCATAGTATATATATTAGTATATACATAGTATATATATTAGTATATACATAGTATATATATTAGTATATTCATAGTATATATATTAGTATATACATAGTATATATAATAGTCTATACATAGTATATATATTAGTATATACAAAGTATATATATTAGTATATTCATAGTATATATATTAGTATATAGTATATATATTAGTATATACATAGTATATATATTAGTATATTCATAGTATATATATTAGTATATACATAGTATATATATTAGTATATTCATAGTATATATTAGTATATACATAGTATATATATTAGTATATACATAGTATATATATTAGTATATTCATAGTATATATATTAGTATATACATAGTATATATATTAGTATATACATAGTATATATATTAGTATATTCATAGTATATATATATTAGTATATACATAGTATATATATTAGTATATACATAGTATATATATTAGTATATACATAGTATATATATTAGTATATACATAGTATATATATTAGTATATACATAGTATATATATTAGTATATACATAGTATATATATTATAATGTGTTCTAGAAGTCCTTGGTGAAACGGCTGATTTTTCTCTATTAATAAAAAATAAAGCGATTCTAGAACGTTAAATTTAAATAAATTTTATATTTTGCAATTAGTGGAGTCTGTTATGCCCAATATGCATTACATTTTACAAACGCCTGGAAATTGCTATGATGAAGCGCAACAGTGTGGTACATTTGAAAATCACTATTTTTTTTATAAAAAATAAATAAACAATTTACAGGTCATTTACAAACAACATTTTCTATCTCCAAACGTCGTTTTACGGTAAAATCAGATTTTTTTAGACCATTGCATTTCGTAATACATGTTCTCCATCCGCCATACAAATATATTGTGTATATATAACGATTTCAATCCCTCGGATTTCTACTACTATAGTCTAGTACACAGACACACCCTGAAGGTGTACACGATAGGGTTGTGGGAGATAGCGGAACAGGTGCAGTAACACATTGGTATATCTAGTACATTGTTGTTCGCATTATAATAATGAATAATGATGTGTCAATTTCAACCAATCCATTAACTTTACCTGGAACCGCAGCGCCTTACATAGAGTTACTACTGATTAGTTGAGCTTCTGATGGGGAAGAGGCGGTGCCGATAAAATTATTAGATTTTAAAGAAGCAGGTGGAACTTTTGAATACGTGGGCAGGAGAGAATAATTATAATCATTGCTCGAAGTAATAATACAGTGCTAGCTTTTGTGATGGAGTGTTACATTATAGGGAAATATCTGACACAAGGAGTCGAAGGTTATCTATCAATAGCCAACAGATTGGAACACTGAAATTGTGAAATTCCCATTTTCTTGGGGACAAATTTATCCATTTCGAAACTTTAGAAGATCTCAAGTTAGTTGTTACAAATTTAATTAAAATTAATTTAGTTACATACAAGTATAAACAATAAGGATCAAATCTTCTAGTAAAGTATGTTAGTCCATCAGTATTATGTTTTTATCAAATTAAATCTTTCTGATTGTGTGCTACTCTCCAACTAGTGTTGCCCCTGTAGAGGAGGTGGAAAATTTCTACCACAATCTACAAGCAGCAACTGATGGAGTGGATTAGCATGCATTCTTAACATTCCTGGGATACTTTAATGCAAGTCTGCATCAATCACCTACATCGCCCTGGGTCTATAGCGATTGTGTTAACCGAAATTCCGTCCATCTTCAGGATTTTATCTCTGGAAATGGATTGTTTTCGGCTGGAACCAAGTTCAAGAGCTATACTGCCTTCACAGAAGCAGTTAAGTTAACAGCTGCAGAAACAGTTCCTGTATACCCTCGACACAGGAAAAGGGCCCCCTGGACTGACAACAAAATTCAGAAGTGCCGAAATGACCTCTATAAGGCGCAGAAAGAGTCCCGACTCATACAGACTACAGCGGCCAAGAATGCAGTTAAGGCTGCATCTAGGTCCCTGAACAGGCAGCACTCTGTTAATTTACAGGAGCTAATAAACCAACAGGTTGATGCCATCAATGATGCTGACGACAGCAGGCAATCATCCCAGGCATGGAAATCGATCAACTTGCTTACTGGGTGGAAAAGCCAACCAAACAAACAGCAAGGTTAAAGCTGAATCACGAGCCGATCGCCTCAATGGTTGGAAGGCCCACTTTGAAAAGCTCCTCAATAATGACAGGGTACTGCCTGATAACTTTATAGAAGTAAAAGTGTCTGAGTCTGTACTCCCAGATATTCCCATTGGCGATATCTCCTTTGCAGAAGTGAAGGCTGCTGCAAAGAGCATTAAGACCAATCGTGCCAGTGGAGTAGATGTTGTTCCCCCTGAGGTCTTTAAAATACCTGAGTGTTTAAAGCTCATCTATCCCATCATAGTAGACAAAACTAGACATGTACCGAACAACAAGAGTCCCACAAGAAATGAAAACAAATAAATTGGTGCCAGTTCCCAAGAAGGGCAACCTAACACTCTATGGTTCTTTTCGGAGAATCTAGATTCCGTAAAGGTCGTGGGACCATGGAGCCCATTTTGGCACTTAGAAGGATAATTGAAGAGTTATCAAAAAAGAAAGACAGGCATCTGGCTGTTATCTTTGTTGACTTCTTCAAGGCCTTTGATTCAGTCTCTCGCTCACGTATGTTCAGCATACTTTCATTATATGGGATTCCTGATGCAATTATTGCAGCAATTAGATCAGTATACGATGGTTCGACAACATTTGTGACTACTGTTGACGGTGACACAGAACCATTTGAAGTGTTATGGGGCGTCCTCCAGGGAGACACACTTGCACCATTCTTGTTCATAATTGTGGTTGACTATGTTCTACGCATGTCCTTAGATCATCATAATGATGATGGAGTGATGATAACTCCACCTACTGGCTCCAGAAGTCGAGGAAATCCTGCCAAGTAAATAACTGATCTAGACTTTGCTGATGACTTAGGAGTACACTCAGAATCACTAGAGGTTGCCCAACGGCTCCTCAGCTCATTAGAACATGCTGCTTCTAGTGTTGGTCTTTTTATTAACTCCAGAAAGACCAAAATTTTGACAGTTAACTTTGAAAGTCCTCAGCAAGTCTCTGATCGGATGAGCATAAGTTCAAAAGATGGTATGCTTGAGCATGTGGATGACTTCTGTTACCTGGGATCATGGATCCGGAAGTCAGGTGAGGACCTTCGAATACGTAAGGGAAAGGCATGGGCAGCCTTGAATAGGATTTCCAGGATTTGGAAGTCCCCGAGAATTAATCGGAAACTTAAGGTCCGATTATTTAGAGCAGCAGTAGTTCCAGTACTCCTCTATGGGAGTCCATGCTGGGCTCTAACTGCTGAGGACACCAAATCTCTGGATGGCACATTCACAAGAATGCTACGCCGGGTTCATTGTGTCAAGTACAATGCACACATCTCCAACCAGACACTATATAACATTGGAGGTGTCTCATTGGTTCCCCCAAGCTTGACACTAGAACAAAATCGCATCCGCTTTGCAGGACATTGCTTTCGCCGTGAGGACCAGCCAGTGCATAATCTTGTACTTTGGCAGCCTCATGGAGTGAATAGGCATGGTGGACAGCCCATGACTTTCTTGAGACGCATCTTAAAGGACACTGGCCTTGAAGATGCGGATGATCTAGCAAATGTCATGGGTGATAGGGAGTTGTGGCGGCGCAATTTTGTCGACAAGCCGGCACAGCATTCTTAAAAATGCAGCTGCAATGCAGCATGCCGATCATAGTAGTAGTATCAAATTAAAAATAAAAACATATATAAAAAGTAAATCAACAAAAAATAATAATAAATAAATGAAAAAAAAAATAATAATAATAAAAAAAATATTAAATATAAAAAAAAGATAATATGCACGCATATAACTAAATATAAAAAAAATAAGAAAAAATAAATCAAAAATTTGTATTCTTAAATTGTTACTTTTCGCTCGAATACACCCCAAAATAAGAAGAAAAAGGATTAGCCTTTTCCCTAGGGAAAAAAGCCATTTTGATTTTTCTTTTTTTCCCTGCGAAAAAAGTAACATAATACATTTTTGGTGGAATTTCATAAATTGTATTACATGTGTTGAAAGAGCGTGGAAGTAGATAAGGTTTGCAAGTAATTTGAACAAAGTCCATTCACACACTCAAAAGTTATTACAACTTTAGTGTCTACAAGGCATATTCCAAAATGGAACTCAATATTCAACTAAATTAATACCATTATTAAATTAATACCAATAATAAATAGGAGGTCTTAATCTCGTTTATTTGACAGAAAATAATTTACCTTATTAGTAGAAAATTATTAACTCCTTCCATAGAGGTGTTAAACAAATAAACTACACGTTGTGGGGCCTTCGCGCAGCACGAGAGCCTATATAAGAACGTGTACTAATCTCTAATAGATATTTCTTCGATTAGACCGTCTCTCCCAAAATATAAATGTGTGTTGCTTTCAGTTTGCGTTAAACTAGTTGTAAAATGGGGTCCATTTCAGTTTGCCCTTATACGCTTTAACTGTCATTTGTAAAGATACTAACTAGAGCTATTTAAGTTAAATATGACATTTTTAGTTTTACAGTACTCTTAACCTTCATTAGCTTCGTTGCGCTCGTCCTGCTTTGACTCAAAATATTTTTCCTAAACGGAGACTGGAGACCTTTATAACTATGCAAAGTCTCGAAACTGTGAGAGTAACTGCTGATTTATGGCAGATGGAACTGAAAAACTCGTTGCGTTCGTTCTGTAAAACCTGGTGCCCAAATATATACAGAAAATCTAATAACATTACATTATCAGTAGTGAAACCGAACATAAAATTATAATTGGATCTATAAATCTACCTTGGTATAAGGTGGTCAAGCATTTAGGACATATTTTGGACTTTCAGTGCAGTACGACAAAGATACAATAATTAAATTTTATTACTATATTCTTATATTTGATTAATTCGCCCAAGGCGACAATTACTAAAACTGTTAAATAACAAGCGATAAATCGCGCAAAGGTCCGCATGAACTCGTTACATGAGATTCTAAGTGCCACGCTCTGCCAACTGAGCCACTGGGGCCGTATCAATCATTAACAACACCACAACAACGGAGTGAATGCTAGAAGTCTCGCTACGCGGAACTAAAAAGCTAGACCAGCTGTTAAATAAAACGTATAAAAGCAAAGAGTTTAAAAAAAGGTTAATCCCCAAGAGCATTAAAGAGTTAAAAATTGTAGCAGCTCTTGAATAGTTTAAGACAATAAATCTACTTTGCAGATCCATTTACTACATGTAAGGTACAACGTATTTATGTGACATCATTTTACGGCAGTAATTTATGGAATCTATTTTCGTCAGTTACAAATAAAGTATTTACAACTTGGAATACAAACATTGGCCTCACATTTAACTTACCGTTTAATTGGGATTCCGGTCATGTAAGTTTAATTGTAATGGAAGCATGTAAAATCATTTGTCTATCTATATTGTCAGCCATAAATTTATAAATTATATGGAAGAAACATGATGGACTGTCTTAACCTTTCCTGGGGACGATATTTTTACACAAAATCCTCAGTGATGCAAACAGGCAACAAGGCGTCCTTTAATACAGACCATGCGGCCGCGATTTAGGCAAAATTTGCGTAGGCTGATACTTTTACAATAGTATATATAGGCAATTCAATGCTTATTATGGGTAATCAGACAATGTTTGTGTATCTTATTAGTTGAAATATACTTCAGTAAACTATATTTTGTAATTTATTAAATTTGTACTGATAATTAAACATTTCAAATGGTTCGCTGACATATAAATCGGATGACGTTTGGGTGGATCTGGAATCTGGCAAGATGGTACTGCAGAGGTGGCGTTATCTGTTATATGTTTACTTTATATTATTATTAACGGTGTGGTAGGTACTTTATATTATCTATCAGGAACTTTATGTAATTATTTTGTTATTGCCTACCCAATATTCCTCACCACAGCGTGAAAAACATATCAATGAAACTGTTTCTTCACTAATTAAATAGATTAAGTAACAATCCTGAGAATTAATCGTAAATCATAAAATTAAACGTGTGACTCCTCCCCTGCAGATAATTGTCTCAGTTTTAAAGAGTCGCATTGGCAGATAAGTTAAGGGCACTGCCAACCTCATTCAACGCACGGGCTGGAACAATGAAACATGGAACGAGCTTAAAAACAAAGGATGGCCCTCCGAACAAACAATGGATCATAATGACCAAGAGAAAAGTCGCCAGTTTATCTGGACGATCCACTGGAGTGGCCATTACAGGCCAAGCATTGACCCAACGTGGTACTGTAGGGATGGTTTTACATAACTTCGAGAAATTAAACACAATTTTGTCGATTTTGAGTACCACTCAAAAAAAGCTTTACTCAATACTTGTAGCGAATATGGAATCAACAGATAAATAAACCCATTCTTCGGAGCATTAAGAATTGAAACTTGCAGAAACTTATATTAGTCTGCTGGTAATTGTTAAGGTGGCGATGGCGAACTATCTTTTCAATTTCTGATCAGGCGAATGCGAACGGTATGGAAAGGAAACTCTTTTCCAACCAAAAATACGATGTGAAGTTAATCCCAGCACCCAGCCACCCCGTAGTGGCGTTGTTCTTTCGAAACTCTACCGTCCACTGAGCGACTACGTAGACCTTCTCTCTATTGGCTCATCGCAAATACAGCAATAATACCGGTAGTCATCGTGAGTATGAGTAACAATGTCCATTGTTATATACCAAATTGACAATGGTGGCTGTTATGACGAGGCGGATGGAGAGGGGATACAGGACATGGGTGTAACGAAAACACTGACGGAGGATGGGGACGGACGGAAGCACCTCCGCGAACGCGAACGACTTCACCGTGGTCTCCGGTCAATACTTTCGACAAACGCCAATGTTCTTCGTTACACAGGCAATAATGTTAGGTAGCGCCCGCAGAAAGGCACGCATTTGATTCGAAGACGAAAACCTTTCCAAGGTTCTGTTCCTCGAGAGTGGCGTCGCAATTCCATCAGCAGTAGCCGCCACAGCATTATTTATGAGGCATTATACTGTTCTAATTCCATTATAAATCAGTCTACGTAAAACTAATACTGTAGGCCTAAAGAAAACTTGAGTTTAATAAAGCTAATTAACTAATTAAAGTAATATATTCTGTCAATCAATTAGTCTACCTACAACAACTAGCATAGCTGCATAGCACAATAGCATTGTACTGTTAATAAACAGGGGCATCAAGTTGGATTATTGATCACAATAAAATTTACTAAGGTTCGGTATGACCTTTTATTCCATATTTGGAAACAGCTGATAGCTGATTAATCTCAAAAATAAAACTGTAACCTGTCTAATGATTTTAGTTTATTGTTTCGGTTAGAATGGCGTGCCAATATAAACTACCTCTTTGCCTTAATTTATAAATTTAACTTTAGTGACGAGATATTAATTCGCCGAGATGGGACCCCTTGGACTTCACCCATCTCATGACCTGGGGGAACCCCCAGCCCCCCCCCCCCCCCCCCCCCCAGTCTCAAACTACGTCATACAAACTCTGAACAACCCAGGAAACAAGAAAGTAATACGAAACCAATAAATTTAATTGTAATTATGGGATTTTATGTTTACAATTCCATGGAAATTGCGATCCAAGAAAATCTTGTAATATTGCAGAATGGAACTGCGTCGTTGTCTGCATATAAAAGGGGAAATAAAGGCAGCATATATCTAAAGAGGAAATGATTGCGGCGAACAATCGAACATGCAAACCCATAACCACCTAGGCGCGACAACAAGGTAGAAAACCCTCGCAATATCAATCGGCATTAAACATCTCAGTAGCAAAACGCAATGCAATAAAGCGTTCAAATCACAACCAACAAAATTATGTTGGAATTCCTAAGCAAATATGTCGGGTGATTAATTCAATTCAAATTGACATAAATATCATGCGACACAAGATAACTGTCAGTTCAGATGCGCCTCACAACACTGCCAAAGGCGTTTAACAACGTAAAGTAAGTGGTATAACATTACCGAGATCATTAGATGATTATTATCTCATCTGATAAGAAACATCATTTAACACCAGTTCTTTGGAGAATCGCGATTAATTAATGTACAATGACGCATTGGTAGCGCATGTACCGGTAATAACTTATTGAAAGGCATTTTAAGCTGTTCCTCCGAATGTGATAATAAAGTTATTTGGTTGAATTCGCCGAATGTAAATGGAGGTTATTTGGAATGGATGCCGAGAAACAAATCATTACAGGGGCATCACAAGCTTGGAATAAAACCATGCGATGCATTACGGATGATCAATAAAACAGAGAGACATCATTCCGAGATGTTATGACTATCATACCCCCCCCCCCCCCCCCTATATCAATAACAACAGAGATAGAGAGACAGGGGACTACAATTGCGAACCTTGAAACCTACACACAAACAGGCAGTATACTACGTGTGACATGTTCGTTCATTAGCTAATAACATTGTTATATCAGCCATATCCTAATACAATATAAATATTATATAGTACCTTTGCGACCCTTCCACGTAGCACGCGTTTAGGATATTGTATGTCTCTAATATTGTATCCAACAAGGTGTTAGCTGTTCCAGGTAGCAATTCGGTTGTTCCTTTATCAACCACATCTACATTATACAAAATAATATTACTAATACGCTGATACTATATACTATTGTAAAACGAATTATGACCCGTCAATGTCAAACTTCGTTCGGGTTCGGGTCGTATAACAGTAAATTAATATCTACCGATGTTTCTCAGTGCGATGCGTGTCGCCTGTCGCCACGGGTAATTAATTCTGCAGCAAATATAATAATTAAAAAAACTAAGGCCAGATAATCTTACCATCAAAATATTTCAATGAAAGACGGACGCCTTTTTCAGCGGTGCGTAGATTGTCTATATCTCTGATATAATGGGGTCGGTTGTGTCCTGTAATACCGTTACCAGCTCCAGTGGGGGAGGGGAGTGACAGTGATGCCTTGCCCACTGATGAAGGGGTGGGGGACAGGCTGCGGTGAATAATCTTGTTCTTAAGTAGGGTTGGTATGCGTGCGACTTTCCCAACAGGCGATATCGATTCTGCAATTAGAAATTGGCAAATAAATTACACGTCCGAGTCAGTAAGGCTTAGTACTACTCAGCAGTTCAATGGGAAATCGGACTTCCGTATTAGTTCAATATATTGACAAAGTAACGAAACATTAACGTATGCCTTCATACTGTAAGGTTAAAATACAAAAAATCATAAAGAAACATGGCGGAATCTAAACTGCATTTAGGCGAAATGATTCCTAATCTTGACGGCTACGTGCTTAACACATCCCTATATAATATATAACGCGCATTTTCCGTGGTTGCAGCTGTCAGTATACTGCCACCGAAGTATGAGTTCAACCCACTAACCCGCCCGTTAATGTTCACTTAGAGAAATCCATTCATTTTGTCATAGTCCAAGTTAAGACTGTGCAACTATCGATGTGATTCACCCTTTCTATACTATTGTATACCAGGAATCCAATATAAAGTTAATATATTTATAAGAATACAATGTATACTATCTTATATGTCTTGTCTGTTTACTTACTTCATTCCAATATATTTGTATTATTATTGTTTTACATACTGTAAATATTTATTGTTTTACATACTGTAAATATTTATTGTTTTACATACTGTAAATATTTATTGTTTTACATACTGTAAATATTTATTGTTCTACATACTGTAAATGTCCGTATCTATGGTGTAATATTCAATCTAACATAAACTTCTATGTAATTGTGCTTTGGGCAGGGAAGATATTAAATATTTAGAATTAATTAATTAATTTTTTTTGTATACTGTGCGTGCACGCTACCTGATTGTGTTTTGGATAGATATTAGACACTAGCATACCCTCCTGATATTAGATAATATATATTTAGATTTTAGAATTAATTTATTTTATTTTTTTGTATACTCTGCTACACGCTATATTTAGTTTTGTTTTTCGTGGGACGTAAGACGTATTGCGAATGTTTACATTACCTGCAGTACCTTGCGTGGTGGTTTATTTATATATTATTATTATATTCTGTCAATAAAATTACTACTACTACCATACATGTGTGTGGCATGGGGATTTGATACAAATAAATAGCATTCAATATCTCTAAGCGCTATTGATAATAGCACTAAATAAACTTTCCATCAGCTGTTAATAGCGACTATTTTTCACTGGAGTGGTTGCGCGTCAAGAGACCTCACCCCCTAATATTTTTGACGATATTTTCTGCGTTGAGCCGCCGACAGCCAACACAACACGAATTAATGGCCCAAAATGATCGTGGGGGTATTTAAATTGATACAATACAATATATTAAACCAATGAAAAATACTTACGCATGGTATTACTGATTCGCAACTTAAGCAACACAATAAAATAAAAATATAAGATTTAAAAATAATATATCATTCATTTGACAACAAAATTACCTAAAACAAATCAAGTATATCAAGTATATGGTAAATTCATTACGGAACTGAATATAAATCCAATTAAATTTGTTTCAAAATCAAAACACTTCTGAACGTTAAAGTCATCCCAAATTTGTTATAGGTAAGTAGTACTGTAATATGACTGAAATTTTCGTTAACATAAATTAACATTGAACATTGAACAATACACAGGCCACTTTAATTTGTAGAATCCAGAAAATAAATAAATTAAGCTAAATTCTAGTCCTCCAAAATCTTAATTTGTAGGTTAATTTCTAGCCCCTATTTTCTGCTTAAAAACGCTTAATAAACTCGTAATTAGCATCGAATGAGTGTATTATAAGTTCCAACAAACAGACATACAGAAACACTCAAGCCCAATTGAATTTTGAGTTTTTTTTTATATTTTAGTATTAAAAGTTCTTCAAACTGCTGCGAATCAAAGCACTACTCTAGGGAAAAAATTACTCGAACTGCTTCGATTTTCGTTTTTAATAACCCGAACTCCAGTCTCCCTTTCTGACTCCTTATTGTTGTCCGTTTTACTTCCACCAGCGCTTCTAAAGTGCCGATGTTATAACAACTGTTAATAATAATTATTTATTTATAAACAAACCACACCAAACACTAATCCGTACTTATATTTTATTTCATAGTTGTGAACCTTGTTTGTATATATACTATTCATTTTATTGAGTTTACTAATAATTAATGAATAATATAAATTGTCGTCTTACCCCGTTGGGGTGTCTCTTAATAAAAAAAGTGCCGATGTTATCAGATGTCAAGTTCAGCTACACCCTGTTTGTCATTTTTGGTGTAATTGTTTAGTAAAAGCGCCTCTAGTCAAGAAAAAACATTATTTTTTTACCCTTATTTTCTAGTACTCCAAAATCTTAATTTCTAGCTAATTTCTAGATTCTTGAAAATTCTACAAAATAAAGTGGCCTGACAATACATGTACTTTGAACTCTGAAGACCGGTTTACGTGGGGCAACATTTTGAGCAACTTGGTGAGCAACTCATGTTACCAATGAAATTGCTCCTTATAAACACGAAGCTGATGTAAAAAAAATTGCAATGTTTAAACTTCGAACAAGTTAAGTTTCTCAAAATAAAGTTGCTGGTTGCTTGCCAAGTTTGTCAAAAACGTGTAACCCGGACATCATCTAGCCAAATGATAAAGGAATCGCTTTACAATACAGGATGCATACTAGACATAAACACCTGACCACCTGACAAGGAAATGATAAGATAGCTATAACAAACAAGAGATTTATACGAAAGAGCTACAATGTGAAAGCGGATCACCACTAGTCCTTGAAGTATAGCAGGCCAGGGAAATATAGATAGAAATGGGACAATTATTAACCAATGACAAACAGCATGTAGTAGGCCCAGTAGCCATTTAGAAACAGAGGGAAGAAGGTTACTTCGGTTTACACCAAAGAAATTCCATTGGCCAGTAATCATTTAATGGAATTCCGAAGTTGGGAGCTTTCTAATACTTCACATCATACCTGAGCTGTGCTGCAGTGTGCCTGAGTAGCACTAGCACACGCTATTTTTTTTTATTGAATGCAGTTTTAATTTTAATTAATTTATTAAAATACAATAATTGCACATAATCAAGGACTTCTAGAATACAGTATATTGGGCGTTGCACTTAGCTCCCACTGTAGTTTTTGAAGGCTGATTTTTTCTTTGGTATTTTAATACTACTTTAATCTGATTTTAATTCTGATGTTTTTCTTAATTTTTTTTTTCTTGCATAATATGCCATGTTGATTTTCAAATTTAAGTAATTAGTTATTATTCCAAAATTGTAACATTACTCAACGCCGTTAGTATTAACAGCGAGTTGTTATTTAGCACTTTACAACCTTAGAGGACATTACAGCATTGTATTGGCCTGTACAATTAGTATTATATATAGTGGGTGTTGTAATGTCCCATGTTTATGTAGTAACCAATGACGGCGAGCTGTAAAGTTACGGCGTCAATGGTTACCACGTAAACAATAGTGGAAATTTGCCTGACAGCCAGATAGGCCTACTGCATTACCTAACGGTAGGCGGGGTATAGCTATTAATAACCAGTAGGGCCTAGCTATATTATTATAACATGGCTCCAAACGCCACCATAAATACAAGCTAACTTATTTATAACATAATTTATGTCATTTTTAAATTTATTTATACAGCAACTAATTTAATTTGTGCAGTTTCTATCACTTATAATATATATACAATCATTTCGTAATGTTACAATTTTGGAATAAAACAACATACTTGTTGCAAAGAGTCTTTACAGTGTTCTGATCCTCGTGGCTTTAATTTCGCTCACTCACTAACGTTCGTTGGTGTAACAAAGCCACTCGGATCATCACACTATAAAGTGCTACTTAACACACAAGTATGTAAATAGTTATTATGTAATTTAAAAAAATTAGCTACCATCAAATAGACTTACTTCTGCCACAATTGAAAAATCACGAATTACTTAATATTTGGAGACCCACATAGCAAGCATATGCATGAAGAAAAAATTGAGATAGAGCATCAGAAAATACTTTTATTCTTAAATCGTTACTTTTTTGCTCAAATATACCTCAAAATCTAGAGAAAATGGAGTATTTTTAAAATAAAACAAAATATTTTTGGTGGAATTTCTTAAGGGGAGTAGTACAGGCATTTTTTCCATACAAACTACTATTAAGCCTCGGTACACTTTAAGAACACATCAGATTACTTTATAGGCCAACTGTTCCTGAATTCCAACCGGAATTTAACTGGCTTTCAGGTAATCCAATTGGTTTTTTGAATTTCTCAAGACATTCAAATTTTCTATAACTCAAATGGCAGTTTTCACTTTTAATGAAATCTTATTTGTCTGTATGTCTGTCTGTCGGTCTTTCTGACTATCCGACAATCTGTCCGTCATATATAAGAAAAGGGCATACAATCTAGTTAAAAGTTTAGCTAGATGGGTTTTCCTGGTCGCAGAATTAATTTCGAGTGTCAGTTTTAACATTTGATGACTTCCAAATTGTCTGTTTGGCAGTCAATCTGCCGGTTATATTTTGACGCACAGACTGACATGACAGGCATACAGACAGAAACGACGAGCCCAAATTTGAATATTGAGATCAGAAATGAAGTAACCGACCACGAAAACCCATATATGTAATTTTTTTAGACAGATAGTTTGCTTTTTATTGACGGACAGACATACTAACGGACAAACCGACAGTCAATCAGACAGACAGCCATATCTCGTAAAGTAAGACAGATCTTACTAATTTTGGAATCTTGATAAAAATTTGCTCTAGTTGAAATAGAAAAAAAATTTGATTTGCACGAAAAAATTTGCACGAAATTATAGCAAAATAAAAGCTCATACTGAAAAGTTATTGCAACTATAGTGTCTGTAAGGCGTGCTCCAAAACGGAACTCAATATCCAATATAGTTTGTGTAGTTAAGCGGCTCTCTAGTTACGTAATAAATATTCGAGAACACTAACTTATTTAACTTTGAGTAAGGCAGTAACAGGAGTTGAAAATTACAATAATTGGATTTGGAATCGCTGTAACTATGGAAGCAATATAGTAAAATACAGAAATACTGCAGTTCAAATTATCTTGTAACACTTGAGTGAAATATTTAATTCCGCCACTCGCCGCTAGAGGGACACAAAAAAATTTACAATTTCAATTTTTGTTGCTCTTAGGCCTTCCCCACGTTTGCTGAACACAACATAACAGTGATATTGACCTACAACACGAAGTTTGAGCTGTTTAAAAAAAAACTCTCCTGAGGGGGTACCCCCCCCCCCCCCCCCCGCGCCCTTAAAGAATGACATGAATGAGCAACAAAAAAGTACAAATTTATGAATAAAATTACGTACCGGGTATTACATAGGTAATCATTGTAGCAGGTACCGTCAACCGTAGATGATAATAGGCAGATAAGCATACCTGATTTATAAACTGGGACCGGATGTTCGGAGGAAATTGCTGCCATCTAGCTAACCGTCAGTATCTGTCAGTCTGTATTGAATATCAATCACTGGCGCGCTGACGCCAGAATGCCAGGCCAAGCTGCAACAAGGCCAGCTTGCAACTCTCTTCCAGTCTTCTATCGAGAGTCTATCAAGCTAGACAGCTAGACTACCTCCATCCATTCCACATTGCTCCAGACTGCCAGACCTGTCTGCCTGTACTCTGCAGTAGGCTACACTTCTGACTGTCTGGTATGCCTACACCTACGGTACCATACTGCCATACAGTCCCCTTGCCACTTCAGCACTTACAGCCTTACGCTTACAGCCCTTTTCAGCAGTTCAGGTTTTCTACAATTTGCTGACCCTGACCTGACCTGGACTCCTGAAGTATTCCCTTCCGGCTTCTGCCTGTCTGCCACTACCTGACTGTGACTCCCTTGATGCCTTGGCCTTTTGGCAGCTTTGTTGGTGCTAAGCCAAGCTACTGAGCTAGGTGCTAACCAGAAACCAGCTAACGTTTTTGCTGCTTTGTTCAGTTGATAGTTTTGTAGCGGAACCGAGTCGGAGCGGTAGATTTGAGATCCAGCTATAGGCTAGGGCCTATCACAACTGCATCAATCATGACTACATTGTGATATGCAATCTGACTACTGTTCGCGCCTACCGTACCTGCCTACACATACCTGCCCTGCATACAACTGCAAACTGTACAGATGTACCTCAGTAGCTTACCACTGTTTGACTTGCGGTCTTGCGCTGTGACTGTGTGCAGGTGAGTTGCGACGTGCTGGCTGGCGTGCAGTTTGCATTGCGGACACAACTGTCAACTGTTATACTGTTGACTGGTTGAATGTTGTAAATGTTATACTGTCAACTGGCATGATCTGACTGCCAGAATGCTGACATGACTGCATGACAGCATGACACTATACAGATATAACACAGATCATGCCTGCATGCACCATGCTGCCATGCAGATACAGACTGACATAGCTGCAGAGAGTGCTGGAGTGCTGAGTACCGGTGGTATCTGGGTATTGGAGTACTGGCTGACTGGAGTAAGGCTAGTACTGTAGTATGTAGTACAGTAAGGCTGTAACAGTGTAAGGTCAGAAGGTAAAAAGTCTGTCGCAGTCGTTGAGTCGTTCCGTTGGGTAGCGCGTAGCGGTAGTCCGGTAGGCCTAGTGTTGATTGATAGCCTACCCTGCTACCCCTAAATGCTAATGCATAATACACTCAACAGCTCAATGCAGTACTGCTGTACCTGTGTACCGTACTGCTGTAGTTTAGTGACATTTTCTTTGACTGGTTGGCCTACTGTGTACTGCTGTACTGCCGTACCCAGTTATCAGACAGTGAAGTCCGCCAGACTGTCAATGTTATCATTATCTGTGGTCAACGACCTCTCGAACAAATTACTTATTCAATAAAAATTAGGCATATTCTGGAAGTAACTACTTTCCTTCTAAATACTTCCCCACCAAGACGTAGTACATCAGTATACCGTTCACCGTTAAGCGTAACTAATAGCCCGACCGAAACGTGAAAACCTGGTATACTGTATAGTGTATATAGTGTATACTGTAGTATATACAGTAGTGCAGTACGCAGTACGCAAAAAGCCAAGTGGGGTGATGTTTCAGCCTTCTTGTAGGGTTAATGTTAAATTAATATTGAAAAATTAGGGCCTAGAAGTAAGTTTTACTGTAAACTGTGTTCCTAAATTTAGTTTATTGATTTGGTTAGAAAAGCCTACTTTAAAAGGTACATTATACTGTATGGTGAATATCGAAATTAAGTATTCGCGAAATTAAGTTAATATGTTAAAATAGGCTGAAACGACACCCCAATTGGTAATATGCGTACAGTACTACCAACGTCAATCAGTCATAATATGATTTCTCTACATTACAATTGTGGGGGGACCGAACTAAAAATCATTCGTCAGAGAAGAGAGTGTGTAATCCCTGGAAAGCCGAATAAAACGTTAATGTTTTACTTTATTTTTTTTTCATAATGATTCAATGCTACTATAGATAGAGTGGGCACTAATTACAACTTTCTTTCTAAGGAAAGTTGTATTGTGTCACCTAGCATTCCAAATTTGAAAAACTTTTAACTACCTTGGAACATGTTTGCTCAACCTCACAACTACGTACCAACCTGAATCCAACTACAGTAACTACAAACTATTACTAAAACACGTTCGTGTGGCCTTCGCGCAGCACGAGGCTCAGATATGAGATATAGATTAATATTGAGCGATTCTACTGTATCACAAACTCGGTATCTAAGAAATTTAACCAAACACCAATAAATCAAAGAGAGATAAAAGCCCCCCCCCCCCCCCCCCTCTTAACCTCCCTAGCGACCCAATTTGTAAGAAATATAAAACTTACCTTATGCTGATAGTGTTGATACTGAGATATTAATTTATCATGTCAACACCTCAACGAAATTATTTACCTAATTATTCTAAAGAATCATGATTAAGTACTCGGCCAATCATTTTGTAAGCTAAACACAATAACCAAGCTGGCTTATTAGTCTGGCTCATTACAATGTTGCCTTTGAGTAGTGATGAGGTGGTTGGACTGGAGGCTAGCTGGGAAGACTAGCCTTCACAGCTAGGCTAGCAAGCATACCAAGTAATGAGGGAGCTATGGAAGTATAGCTGGGGACAGGGCATTTTAATAAGTTAATTACGTTTAGATCAATTAATAACTATTTACATACTTGTGCGTAAAGTAGCACTTTACAGTGTGATGATCCGAGTGGCTTTGTTACACTAACGAACGTTAGTGAGTGAGTGAGTGAAAATAAGGCCACGAGGATCAGAACACTCTAAAAGTACTTTGCAACAAGTATGTATGTAGTTTTATTCCAAATTTTTAACATTACGAAATGATTGTACATATATTATAAGTGATAGAAACTGTACAAATTATATTAGTTGTTGTATAATTAAATGGAAAAATGACATAAATTATGTTATAAATAAGTTAGCTTATATTTATGGTGGCGTTTGGAGCCATGTTAACAACATAGCTACTGGTTATTAATAGCTATACCCCGCCTACCGGTAGGTAATTCAGTAGGCCTATCTGGCTGTCAGGCAAATTTCCACCTATTGTTTACGTGGTAATCAATGACGGCGTTAAGTAATGTCCACTAAGGGGACATTACTTAACTACTAACACCAAATACAATACTAAATGTACAGGCCAATACAATGCTGTATTGTCTTCTAAAGTTGTAAAGTGCTAAATAACAACTCGCTGTTAATACTAACGGCGTTGAGTAATGTTACAATTTTGGAATAAAAACACATTTCTTAAAGCAAATCTCTTGAACTAATTAAAAACTATAATGGAATGGGGTATGGGGAATATAGCTGTATAATTGTTACACCGATTGAGTTAGTGGTACCTGTATGACAAGCTCGCTTACTTTCGTGGCTCGCCCCACATTCTCACCGTAAGTTCAACAGTCTTGATGTGGGGCGAGCCACGAAGTGAGTGAGCCTTAGCGTAGTGGTACCATTAATCAACCTGTGGGGCGAGCCACGAAGTGAGTGAGCCTTAGCGTAGTGGTACCATTAATCAACCTGTCGTTCTGTCGTTCTGTGGGGCGAGCCACGAAGTGAGTGAGCCTTAGCGTAGTGGTACCATTAATCAACCTGTCGTTCTGTCGTTCTGTCGCGTTTTTTTTCAGTATTTTATTTTAAACGTTAATAACTCGGCCAATCCTTGATGAAATCTATCCAAACTTGGTACACATGTTGTTTGGCAAAAGTTTGAAAATTTTCCAAGTAGAATTTGCGTGGGGCCTTCGTGCAGCATCAGTGTAACTGTTATTGCAGTTATAATAAATTTATTTATCCCAAATTTAAAATGCGTTAAATTATTATTACTGTAGGATAAATCAGCTGGTTTTCTGACAAATTTTGCAATTCTGCATGCACCATGTGTACCGGTACTGTTATTATTATTATTAGTCAACACTCCTTTATTACATCATATTATAACTATTTGTTGCACGTGAAGTAAGATAAAACATAATTAGTGGAGGGAGAAAAACCACCCAGGCGTATCAGCGCTTACGGGGGTTAATAAAAAACAAAATTTAAAATCACTAAACATTAAAATTTACATCAGCTTAAAAAAAAAAATTAAAAAGAAATACGAATAAAATGAACTGTACATACCGTAGAACCCAGAAACGTTTATTACGAGCGACCGATTAGTGGTCGATTAAATTTGCAAATTGGTAGGAAATCGTGGTTCTTGAGCTTGGTCGCAAAACTGACAAGTGTTCTGGAATCTACTATATCTTCTGGCAAATCATTCCAGACTGGCACAACACGGCTGGTAAATGAGTTTTTAGATATAATTAATCTACATCTAGGTACATTTAACTTGTGAGAGTGGCCACGCAGACCCGGACGGTTAGTATAGCTAAATAGCGCACCAAAATCTAAATCAACTAAATTTCTCTCTATACTGAAAAGTAACTTTAGATCAAAAATATATCGTCGGACTTCCAGCGGTTGTAAATTAAGGTGTTGTATTCTATGTATGTACGGTTTGTAACTAATATTGCAACGGCTATACAATCTACGTGTAAAATATCGCTGGACACTCTCCACAAGATCAATACTGCCTAATGAAAAAGGCGACCATACTGGTGTACAGTATTCAAACTGTCAGGCTGTACTCAATCCCTGAATCGAGAATCCTGCTAGGGTGCATTTATAGTCAGATGCCGTCCGATCCGATCCGATCCGATGCATTTCGGCAATTATTGTAGCTACAACTGTCAGACTGCAGACTGTACAAGCCTAGCTGCTTAGGCTAGGCCTACTTCTGTTTTGCCTAACACTGAACGCAGTCTGGGTATGACTATTGCTGTATTGGCCTATTGCATTAGGCTATTGTATATCAGTATATGGCATGGCAGTACTGCAGTATGCAGGTATGGCAGTACTGCAGTACACAGTATGGGATCATTCGTAGCTCTGTAGCTGACTGTGGTGTTCAGAAGGAAATCGGACGCGCGTTGGACTGTTGGATGTCCTGGAATGGAGTCTACCGACCAACTTGCAGGGTGAGGCTGTCCCTCTGCAGCTCTGATCCTGGGCGGTGGAGACTGTGCTGATGGCGGCGGAAGCGGGAAGACCGGGGCATTCTGTATCCCGATACTACAGCTGGTCCATGAAACTCTACGGTACAAACTCCGAGATGGAAAACTCGATGGGAAATCGGGAGGAAGAACTAGGCCTACGAAATTTCAGTTGAACTCATTCGATAGAGCGATAGAGGTGACCAGTTGGCCATCTCCCCGGACGGTTGCTGTGTCATGCGCGTGGCCAGAGGAGTTGGCACGGTACCCGGACGACTAAAGGAATAGTCGGATCCGGTCGTTTCGTTACTATTCAGCTATTACGAGGCGACGGTAAAGGACGAGGTGCGAGGGCCCATGCCGGGTTGGTTGGAGCACCGGAAGCGCGACACTCGATAGATCGGGACTGATAAAAATAGTTTTGGCTTCGGAGGAAACGGTAAGAAGTGTTTCGGGCGGCATTTTGACGACTATGGACAACCATATGGACTAGGCGACGTGATCGGTTATCGGATCGATCTGGATGTGGGCGCAATTGGGTACCGGTACAGTAAAAACGGAAGTGATCTCGGGAAAGCTTTCGACAGTTCGAGATTCCCGCTAATTTACGCAAACTCCCGTTATTCCTGTATTCCCGCAGTCTGTGGTCTGTCGGTATCTTTAAAGAATGCTGAAATTATGTTTATTTTCGCCGAATTTATCCGTTTATCTGCGCATCTTCTTTCCGGGTACACCATTGTATCCCGGGCGCCGTTTTGTACCTACAATGTACCAAGTTGTGTAACTTTTGTACCCATTGTACCAAGTTGTGTACCTTTTGTACTTATTATGTACCAAGTTGTGTACCTTTTACACCTACTATGTACCAAGTTGCGTACATTTTGTACCTATTATGTAACAGTTGTGTATGGTCTTGTACCTATTTATGTTTCCTAAAGTAAAGATGTGTAATCTGATTATTATTATGATTGCTACATAACATGGTATAGAGACTATCTTATCTTATAACCGTTATCAACAGTGTTGTAGTCATAATTTGCAACGTTTCATTGAAATAATCACTTGAAATATTCGAATACATTCTACCCATAATAATTAATACTAATTATTGTAAAACTATTTTTCTATGCGGAAATCCAGACTGAAAGTCTCTCTCTTGATATCTGTTGTTCCTTTGCGTCAATATAATTAGAGTGTATTTAACAAATTTATTGTATCCGTTGAAATGTATTTGTTAAACAATAATTTAGTTGTCATGATTTTTAAGTAAGATTAGGTTAATTAAATAAAGCCTTTATAAAATTATTATTATTATCCTGGGGGAAACTTTACAGCTTTATCGAAACTCTATAGCTCCATGGTAAGTATAGCTCCACGAAACTCTATGGGGGGGGGGGGGGGGGGGGTAGTATACTCCAGGTATTAAACTAAACTGATCCTTTTCTTATATATGATGGACAGATTGTCGGATAGTCAGAAAGACCAAATTTAATATACTATCTAGTTAAGTTTTTGAATTTATTTTTTGAAATATACCAGAACATGACTAGCTATTTTATTTTTAAAAAATAATGTTCTAGAACGAATATTTTTTGAAATATTTAAAAAATTATCAAACACTAATGTTTAGTAACTTTATTTTTTCATATCAATAAAAAGCTTGTCTTGCAAGGATTCCAAATACAACTAATTACCCAACTAATTAGTATAAACAATTTCGTGGGAGGGTTTACGACGTACCTCCAGTTCCCCCTCCCTCCTCCAAGCCAATTACTAGCTTTACCTGTATCATGGACGTAGGGAGCATTTTTGAAAAGCGGACCATTATCATTTAAATAATTTTTTTTATATTTATTATAACTAACCGACCACAGGACTATGTTAATT
>JAUCBJ010001600.1:0-26355 GCA_032718475.1 Nemertoderma westbladi
TCATACGTTTCGAATGTTTCCGGCGCTTTCTGACTCCGTTCCGTAACGTCGATAGTCAGTTCAAGGACCGCGCGCTGACCAAACTCAGTCTGAGAGACTCAGCTGCGGAGAAACTGAGTAGCGCTGGATTTGCCGTGTTTCAAGACGTTTGTATACAGAACTTACATTCATCTGTTATACAAAGACCCCGAATACCTACAGGTTATTCTGTCGTGGAAATACAGACAGTGGATCCACTTACTGAGACAGACGCACCCACTTCGTCTATACAGCTGGTGGATGAACCAGTATGCTTGGAATCAGAAGCGATTCAGCCTACAGCTTCCCGGAGCAGTGACAATGATTATGTCATAGAGTGGTATCAAGGTCCACAGCGTCTCACAGCGTACGATTATCGACACGCCAACTACGTTTCTCGAAAACGTTGTCGATTATGCGCATCGAGAGACCACTTCACTCCTCTAGACTCGAGCGTACCTTGTTCCTATTTCCTCGAACAACCGATGATGGAAATATATTGTGCTTATTGCCGGCTTAATAACTCTCATATATTTGCCGTCTGCCCACAATTTATGACTCAATGTCACTACTGTCAACTTAAAGGACATGAAAGTTACAATTGTCCCTTTAATCGCGATTTAGAGAGCGTAGACGAGATGATCACCCTGCGATACATCCGAGCTTGGGAAGCGAACGCAGATTTACATTGCGAATCCCGACATCGCTATTACCCTGGACGAGCTTACGAGGGAGTTTACGCGTTCCATCCTTATCTCTTCGCGTCGATTGAACAGAAAACACGCGTACCAAGTTACGAGTTAATGAAGCGTGTTGGTGAGTGTATTTCCACCAAGTTTGTCAGAAAATACCTTAGAAACGTTAATCCTAATGATATAACCACATATCACCTGATCAATTTTATCCGTCAGGACCCTGAGTATGGCGACATCTTTGTGAACTCGCATCCTGAACTACAGGAAGTATCTCGGCGACCATATGAATATCGAACACGAGAACGCGAGCTGGAGAGAACCATTAAACCGAGAAAGTTCCTCACCACTCACGGTCCACCCACCGCTAGTGTCCAGACGACCCGTCAAGGACCCGTAGGAGCTGCTGTCCTGAGACGCGCTCTAAAGGCCGTTAGACCTCGCTCCACTGAGGTTGATATTAATCAACCAGGTACTTCGACCGGCGGGTATACCGATCGTAACCCTACACCTTCTGATGCAATTGTATTGCACCCTTCGCCTCGGAGCTACAGCCCTCCTCATAAAGTGGCTCGCCCCAAAGAGAAAAGGACTCTTGCTGGCCTCGGGAAACTGCGTAAACGCCGTCCGCGTAAGAAAGACTAACTGTTTAGAGTATCTTTAGGTTTTAGAAACTGTGATTTTTATATTTTATAGACTGAAAATCCCATTTTCTGGGAGCGGTGTAAAAGCCTTTGCTGAATTGCCCCGTTATTTTTATTATCTTTTACATTAAAATACTCTGTAGTTGATTTAATAGGTGTAAGAGACCGTATTATTGCTGTATCGGTGTTTTTTAGAGGATCTAAGACCTATTTCCTCCGTATGTGTACTGTGAAAGGCATAGTTGATGATTCTATGGCAATTCCATGACGCAAAGGGTGATAGCTACTCTTGAACAGTAGTTACTATGACTACGGTTAACAGCTGATATTCATACGTGTTGATTTTCTTTGTTCTACGGCGTCTCTCAGTTCAGTCAGCCAATCAGAGCATTTTTATGGCTCTTGTAGAGAAATTTCCTAGAAATCACGTAATGCTTTATGTGCAGTGTTTACATTCAGTCCTGAGCCAGGAGAGACCGGCTTGGAAATATTTTGTGCCTTTCTGTTTTTAGCTTAACACTAGTAGGCTTAATTATAAGGACATATATCCGTTATCAAACTAATGAACTAAACATAACTCAACTCAACAAACCATAACTGACTGATGATCTGCATGTACCACATACCTGTGCATACGTTTATATTGTTATACTGCTATTTACTGTCGGTTCTTCATAATATGGTTGATGAATTATTATATTTGGAATAACGATAAATAACCCCGAAAACCCAATATTCTTGATATACCGAAGGTAAGAGAGAAAGGTTATATATAACGATTGTGACTTATGTTAAAGTGGTTTGAAGTGAATCTAATGTTATTTGATAGACCCTACATGAGTCGGTCCGTGTTCCTTTTATATGTGACTAAAATCAGTGAAGATCGGCAGATTAGTGTGCAGTATTGTGCAGCATTGTGTATGAGTGAGACTGATAACGAAGCATTTCCTAAAGAATGCGCCATATATGTGAATTATAACTAAGCCATATCGTTGTGAGTAGTTTAAGTCATAACTCTGTTTATATAGATAGAGCGCCACGTCCTAAAGGAACTGTTAATATTCCCCGAAGGTGAATAATATTGTCAGAGATTATATAATACTGTCAGTCGAATAATACATTAAGCTTACATAGCAATAAGATTAAGCCGTCGAACCCAATCTCCCGGGTATATCCAGCGGGTGAATGATCGCGCACAGATTGGTTTCGACTAGTGTAGTGAATTAAATACTTGTCATAGGCTAAAAGTGATTTATTATCTAGAAGACATCCTAATTTGGCGGGTTAAACTGCCAAAGGTCTGAAAGCGCGAACAATATGACTAGATCATCAGCATACATTATGATCCAAATTGATGCGAATATGAGATAGGCTGGTAGGTCTGATACAAAAAGACTAAAAAGTAAAGGAGACAGTTTATCGCCTTGTACAACTCCAATTGTTTGAGTAATAGGCTCCAGAATGTGAACTCCAACACAGATATATATGTAGTTGATAGCGATCATAGACCAGATAGCGATAATAAACTTTCGACTTACTCCGAGTAATATATCTCAGCTATTTCATCCCATCAAAATTCAAAAGTTTTTATATTTTTGGAATCCTTGTATGCAGGTGCAGGCGGACCCGAGTGTGTGCAGCGCCCAGGGCCAAATCAAACTACAACCCCCCAACCCCCCACCACCCATTTTAAATGTGCAGTTTTTAATTGCAATTTTTGTATCTCTGTTAACCATAATTTTGGTTAACAGAGTTAAACAATTAACAATTGAAGAAAATAAATTAAAAGATAAAATTAAAAAATTAAAACAATTAAACAATTAAATTATTTTATTGAATGTCACCACTAGACCATGCTGCTGCTTATTATGACCAAACCATAATATTAATTAATAATTAATATAATTAATTACAGTTGCATTAACAGCTCAACTCCAATTATTCATTTATTTACCTGTTTCTTCATTACGCGTAATTAATATTTTAGAATTGAGTAAAAAACATTAGAATTATATAGATTTACGTGTCAAAATGTATATATACGTATATATTGGTGTAAAATTTAAAACGGTTTTCAGATTCGGAATCTTCAACAGAAGGCGGTTCTAATGTTATCTAGATTACATTCCAAGCCAACAAAGATGGTTAAATATTTATAAACACCCATTTTTATCTATGTTGCATCTAAATAAAATATTTCAATATTGAATAATCCGGCCATGCCAGCAGTAAGAAGTAGCATTTGATTGAAGTTTGAAAATAAATTTGGGGGCGGGCTCCGACTTAAGGGAGATTGTGTAATATATGGTGTCATAAATGGGTGTGGAGCGAGCAACGAAGTGGGCGACCTATTTCAGAGAATCTCGGGAAAATTAAACCTAACGTGTTTAGACCATCCCTGGACTGGTACGCATGTAGTCTGTCGAAGTCTGAAATAGTATTTACGTGAGTGGACTCAACAGTTCACCCGTATGGACTCTGACTGACTACTACTAGGATCGGCATGCTGCATTGCAGCTGCATTTTTAAGAATGCTGTGCCGGCTTGTCTACAAAATTGCACCGCCACAACTCCCTATCACCCATGACATTTGCTAGATCATCCGCATCTTTAAGGCCAGTGTCCTTTAAGATGCGTCTCAAGAAAGTCATGGGCTGTCCACCATGCTTATTCACTCCATGAGGCTGCCAAAGTACAAGATTATGCACTGGCTGGTCCTCACGGCGAAAGCAATGTCCTGCAAAGCGGAGGCGATTTTGTTCTAGTGTCAAGCTTGGGGGAACCAATGAGACACCTCCAATGTTATATAGAGTCTGGTTGGAGATGTGTGCATTGTACTTGACACAATGTACCCGGCGTAGCATTCTTGTGAATGTGCCATCCAGAGATTTGGTGTCCTCAGCAGTTAGAGCCCAGCATGGACTCCCGTAGAGGAGTACTGGAACTACTGCTGCTCTAAATAATCGGACCTTAAGTTTCCGATTAATTCTAGGTGACTTCCAAATCCTGGAAAGCCTATTCAAGGCTGCCCATGCCTTTCCCTTACGTATTCGAAGGTCCTCACCTGACTTCCGGATCCATGATCCCAGGTAACAGAAGTCGTCCACATGCTCAAGCATACCATCCTTTGAGCTTATGCTCATCCGATCAGAGACTTGCTGAGGACTTTCAAAGTTAACTGTCAGAATTTTGGTCTTTCTGGAGTTAATAAAAAGACCAACACTAGAAGCAGCATGTTCTAATGAGCTGAGGAGCCGCTGGGCTCCCTCTAATGATTCTGAGAGTACTCCTAAGTCATCAGCAAAGTCTAGATCAGTTAGGTACTTGGCAGGATTTCCTCGACTTCTGGAGCCAGTAGGTGGAGTTATCATCACCCCATCATCATTATGATGATCTAAGGACATGCGTAGAACATAGTCAACCACAATAATGAACAAGAATGGTGCAAGTGTGTCTCCTTGGAGGACGCCCCATAACACTTCAAATGGTTCTGTGTCACCGTCAACAGTAGACACAAATGTTGTCGAACCATCGTATACTGATCTGATTGCTGCAATAATTTCATCAGGAATCCCATATAATGAAAGTATGCTGAACATACGTGAGCGAGAGACTGAATCAAATGCCTTGAAGAAGTCAACAAAGATAACAGCCAGATGCCTGTCTTTCTTTTTTGATAACTCTTCAATTATCCTTCTAAGTGCCAAAATGGGCTCCATGGTCCCACGACCTTTACGGAACCCATTCTGATTTCCACGTAGCAGTCTCTCAATGGGATCCCTGATGCGATATAATAGAATTCTATTGTATAGTTTTGCAGCAATCGAGATCAATGAGATTCCCCGAAAAGAACCATAGAGTGTTAGGTTGCCCTTCTTGGGAACTGGCACCAACTTATTTGTTTTCATTTCTTGTGGGACTCTTGTTGTACGGTACATGTCTACTATGATGGGATAGATGAGCTTTAAACACTCAGGTATTTTAAAGACCTCAGGGGGAACACCATCTACTCCACTGGCACGATTGGTCTTAATGCTCTTTGCAGCAGCCTTCACTTCTGCAAAGGAGATATCGCCAATGGGAATATCTGGGAGTACAGACTCAGACACTTTTACTTCTATAAAGTTATCAGGCAATACCCTGTCATTATTGAGGAGCTTTTCAAAGTGGGCTTTCCAACCATTGAGGCGATCGGCTGGTGATTCAGCCTTAACCTTGGTGGTTGGTTGGCTTTTCCGCCCAGTAAGCAGATTGATCGATTTCCATGCCTGGGATGATTGCCTGCTGTCGTCAGCATCAGCGTCAGCATCTGACTGAAGGATACAGTTGTTGTAATATTTATTAATTTATTTATATATTATTAATTTATTAATTGTAAAGTTTATTCGGATCCATTTTGCTCTTGAGGTAAATCCTATGTATTAGCCTCACTGGGACATCACTGCTTATCTAGATTACTTTTGTTTGGAAAATGATACAAGCCTCCATCCAAATTGTTAACAATGGTTGTAGATTCCCTACATAGAATTATCGAATACGCGGCCTCGAAAAAATATGTTTTTACTATTCCTTCAAAATGAGGATTATAAAGTTGAACAAAAATGCTACTTTTATTTTATAAAATAAATAGTTACAGTATTGCGAAAAACAACTTATATCATATAAATTATTGGCTCAATTGTAGGACTAATCCCATCAAATATATAGGCTACGGAGGACGACGTTCTGTAGCCTCCTTTTTATCCGTATAGTGATTTTGGAATCACATTTTATATACTGTATTTTAAAAAAAACCTTACAAAATATTTAACCCAATCTGCGAGTGAATTAATAAATATAATAATAATAATAACATTGGCAACTACATCAGTTGTGGGGTGTGTCCACGTGCTGTAATGTGTACGCAGATACTTTATTTATAACATTACTAGGCCCAAATTATTGTTTTATAGTTGCTGTGGGTTCTGAAGTTAGTTATTTTCTAGAATATAAAAATCTACTGTATAATTACCTATTAACAAAAACGGAACATTATAGGTATTCGCACAACTGATAGAAAAGTGACAATGGGAGATTCGGGAAGAAGACTACCTCGGCAGTATATAAGTAGCTATATCGATCCCTCGGAAAATGTGTATAACAATGTTGATGGTCAATTGGGTGAGGCTGGGGGTAGATGGGAAGAGGGAGTCGAAGATATTGCGGGTCAAAATCAATATGTGGGTCAAGAATATAAGGTCTATAATTTTGATGGTCAAGAACATAAGGTTTATAATGTAGATGGCCAAGAATATGTGGTTCAAAACATTGATGGTCAAGATTATGTCGTAAATAATATTGGAGGCGAAAATTTAAATGAGGTTAATAATAATATTGATGGTGTAAATGGAAACGTGGTTAATCATATTGAGTACCAACATGGAAATGTGGATAATCATATCCAGGGTCAAGAATGTATGGGTTATAATATTGAAGGTCAAGAATATAAGGTTTATAATATTGAAGGTCAAGAATATAAGGTTTATAATGTAGATGGCCAAGAATATGTGGTTCAAAACATTGATGGTGAAGACTATGTCGTAAATAATATTGGAGGCGAAAATTTAAATGAGGTTAATAAGCAGGGACAAAGTGGAAGAGTTGCTAATGATATGGTGGGTCAAAGTGGAAGAGTTGCTAATGATATGGTGGGTCAAAATCGAAATGTGGTTAATATGGTGGGTCAAAGTGGAAGAGTTGCTAATAATATGGTGGGTCAAAATCGAAATGTGGTTAATATGGTGGGTCAAAGTGGAAGAGTTACTAATGATATGGTGGGTCAAAATCGAAATGTGGTTAATATGGTGGGTCAAAGTGGAAGAGTTGCTAATAATATGGTGGGTCAAAATCGAAATGTGGTTAATATGGTGGGTCAAAATGGAAGAATTGCTAATGATATGGTGGTTCAAAATCGAAATGTGGTTAATATGCAGGGTCAAAATGGAAGAGTTGCTAATGATATAGTGGGTCAAAGTGGAAGAGTTGTTAATGATATGGTGGGTCAAAATCGAAATGTGGTTAATATGGTGGGTCAAAGTGGAAGAGTTGCTAATGACATGGTGGGTCAAAATCGAAATGTGGTTAATATGGTGGGTCAAAGTGGAGGAGTTGTTAATGATATGGTGGGTCAAAATCGAAATGTGGTTAATAAGCAGGGTCAAAGTGGAAGAGTTGCTAATGACATGGTGGGTCAAAATCGAAATGTAGTTAATATGCAGGGTCAAAGTGGAGGAGTTGTTAATGATATGGTGGGTCAAAATCTAAATGTGGTTAATATGCAGGGTCAAAGTGGAGGAGTTGTTAATGATATGGTGGGTCAAAATCGAAATGTGGTTAATAAGGTGGGTCAAAGTAGAGGAGTTGTTAATGATATGGTGGGTCAAAATCGAATTGTGGTTAATAAGGTGGGTCAAAGTGGAGGAGTTGTTAATGATATGGTGGGTCAAAGTGGAAGAGTTGTTAATGATATCGTAGGTCAAAGTGGAAGAGTTGTTAATGATATCGTGGGTCAAAATCAAAATGTGGTTAATGATATAGTGCGACAAAATGGTGATGTGGTTTATGGTGATGATATTGGGGATCAGAAGGAAGAAATTGGGAGAGATAGTGTTGAAGATAGGAAGGACAGTGGCAGTGATGTTGGCTTCACAAATAAAGAAAATATCTTTGCATTGCTAAAGAGAATTAGTGTACAATTACTAAGTAGGCCTACAAGACGGTTTTGGTTGGTTCTTGTGCTAATTACCTCAGTGTCGTGCAATGTGTTAACGTTTACTTTGATGATACATTTCATAATACAGATTTTATCGTTCGATTTTCCATGCACAGATGTGTCAAATAATGAAACTATTTCCGCTACCCGATTTGGATTCAATGAAAAGGTCAAATGCGAAGGACCGTGGTTAGTCATAATGGAAAGGGATAGTGAAAAGGGTGATGAGACATTTAAACAAAGTTGCCAAGATAACAAATACGTTGACGGTTTCCGTGGAGATAGCGGGTATTGGGTGGGATTAGATAAATTATCGAATCTGACCAAAGATGGAGTTGTCTCCCTTCGAATTGATGTAATTTTTGGGGAAAAAGTGAGTTACTCCACTGAATATTCGAGATTCATTGTTGGAAACAGCACGGATTACCGCCTGATTGTCGACGGTTACAAAGTAACCGGGAATTTAGACAACGCTGGGAATTGGAGCGATTTCATGTCATCTTACAACAACAGCGTATTCCCTGATAAACGAAATTGCGATGATAGTTGCGTTACTGATTGTGGTACTTGGTGGAAAATCGGAAAGAAACAAGGCATCAGGGTAGACTTTAACGGAATTGTTGCAAGCGGAATAACAGGCCTACCTATATACATGTGGAATAATATAAGTAAAACATTCGTAGATACCACATATATTGAAAAAGTTTCAATGAAAATCAAAAGAATCTCGTAGAAGAACTAAAAGGAGCGTTAGAGGTACTACAGTACATGAATTATTACCAAAACCGGGATTATGTGTTCGGTGTACCGGTGGACAGTTTGTTTTAGCAACTACACCACGACACGTAACATAGTATCAATTTCTGATGACACGGACACCCCATATTTTTACAAAACTTAATCCCATTGCTTGACATTTGAAACACAATTACTGCAGTAAAACTCACAATCGATGTCCACATGGAACCACATTTTTCGATTGTGTCTCTTTTTATCTGAGCGTTTTATAAAAATGCGAAATATGTAAAATGTACAACAATGTCTGAAATTCGTGAACGAATATAGCTGAGATATAGGCTTACGAAGATTCCGAGAATTATCGTTCGCTAGGGGTATTTATTCTATTGAATAAATAAACATCATTCTGGAATATTTTATATAGGGGCCGTGCACTAATGATGTCACGCGTTTTTTTGACGATTTTCGACCCGGACCCCCCTCTGTCACAATCTGTGACGAATTTGGTAACCCCCCCCCCCCTTGAACGTCACGTCACCAAAAATACCCCGTATAGTTAATAAAAAATGTTAAATTTGAATTTATGTTATTAATACTAAATGTTAATACTTCATTAATTCAGCTGTACACAATGACTAAACAAGGAAGACACCCCACATATTCACTCCCATGGGAATGACGACATCTGAGTTTCGACATAGATCACCGGAAGTGCACCAGGTATCCGACCGACCATTGTTTCACTTCCTGGGTCTAAATCTACTTCGTCCTTATCTACCCAGTCAATGTGGTGTTCTTCATCTTTATCGCCACTTAGAATTAACACTTCATCCCCTCGATTCGCGATTACTTGAATCGCAATTACTTGCATAGATTTCACTGTGGCTGTTGATGTTGGTGTTGTGAAATTTATTTGTTCACAAAAAGTGCTATAGTGACGTCACAAGTTTAGCTACCCAACCCCCCCCCCCCCCTTCCCCAATGTCACAAATTGTCACAAAATTGCAAACCCCCTCCTCCCCTTCGACCGTGACATCATACGTATGTACGTATGTATGTATGTATGTATGTATGTATGTATGTATGTATGTATGTATGTATGTATGTATGTATGTATGTATGTATGTATGTATGTATGTATGTATGTATGTATGTATGTATGTATGTATGTATGTGTGTATGTATGTGTGTTGGGTACTACTATAGAACAATTACGAGAATTTTTATTTAAGTTTTCTCCACTTCTTATATGTTTATTATAGTTCTAGAACATCATCTACTTTTATTATAATATTATTAAAATATACTGGAATATAATTTGTAATATAATATAATATATATAAATACGGTAAAAATATGGTGTATATGGTTACAAATATAATATTTTAAATAATGAGAAACAACTCCATTTTTTTTAATGTAAAAAATTGTTTTAAAAAATAATAGATAACTTGCAAAATCTCTAGCTACTATGAAAATTGGTAGCTATTAATGTTTATAGATACCGTAATTAAAAAGTGTAGTTAATTTTTCGAAAATGTTCTAGAACAAAAAATATTTGTAGTAGAACATAATTATTTTACCTAACAATAGCTAACATCACATAGCATATTTATAAAAAAAGTAGGAAAAACTAGCTATATAGTAGCATAATTCTCCTTTGTGGGTACACATACTATAGGGAGTATACTAGTAACCCAGCGAACAGCGAACACCGCGAACGATACTTCTTGCAATCTTTAAACGCAAATACTTTAGCGGATTCTCAACAGTTGTTACATATTTTGAATCATTAAGCTTTATAATGAAATTACGACTAATGTGAAGAATGGCCACGATATGGAGGCAATATGAAAAATATTCGTAAATAAAAATTATGGGGGGGGGGGGGGTCGTGCCATCAGAAAATCACACTCTATTACATGTGATGGTTTATAGCAAAGTAACTATTGAAACCCTATTAAATTCGTAGAATTTGTTCTTTGGATGTAAATAATAAGTATTGTAAATATTTTCAAAAATTGTTTTTTGGTATTTTTATTCATAGTAGCGCCAGAGTGGTGAGAAGTAGGGTGTATGGGGTAAAACACCTCGAGTATCCAGCGGGTATCGATATGATATAATACAGCAATAAGCAGTATATAATAATCCCGGAGCAGTCTGTGATCCGACTGACTGACTGATCGGCTACCGGTAGGTGTGATACAGGCTGGGTCGGTTGGTCACTGCTAAGGGGAACCCTCGTTAGGTCCCAGTCTCGGAGCTGTGGGAAACACAATGCTAGCACAACTTCTTTCACTTGCCATTTTGTCAGACACCTAAATCACGCAGTAGGTACACACAGAAAAAAAACCAAAAACCTAAAAAAACTTTCAGTTTCAAAGAGTCAGAAAAGGGGACATTTACGTACTGAGTATGCAGGACACAAGTAATAACTACTTGAGTGATCAAATGAAATGCAGTTATAAGCAATATAAAGCGGGAACTGAGCGTGGGTTTTCAGTCTACGGAGGGTAGCTCAGAATGCCATTAGTTCACAGTTAGGTATACTTTCAGCTAAATTCTTCCGTCTAAACCCTAAGTACCCCAACTGCCTAAGTGATTTGTATGTAGGCCTACTGTTATGGTAAAAGGTAAACGTTCGTGGGGCCTTCGAGCAAGATAATGTATACTGTATATATATACATATATATACTGTAGGCCTACTGTATATATATATATATACATATATATACAGTAGGCCTACAGTATATATATGGTCAATTCCATAAGAAACGGCCAAAAAAGTTAAAAAATTAAATGCATAATTTGTTATCACTGAATACACTTTCTGGTGCCATTTTTATCATAGATTATGAATATTATATTTAAAAGTCATCACTAAGGCCGTTTGTACAGATTTAGTAAAATACGACGCAGGGACGAGCGGGGGTCGTCGAGGGCTCTAATGCCAGCGCACATACGAAGGGGGAGGCCAGCAAAGGTGGCACCGAAGAGAGTGTGGCGAAGAGTTAGAGGACGTATAGGAGGGCAGCAGGAGAGTGCCTACTGGAAGAAGGGGCACGTGAGAGTTTTTAGTCGTCCAAAGTTTTGGACTGAGGGGGGTGGGAATGAGGGCGAGACGCCCTTCCCACGCACAAAATATAAAATAATTATTTAATTAAAATAAGAAAATAAAAATAATAGTTAGTTAGTTAGTAGGTACGTAGTACCTAGAGTTAGTTAGTTAGTAGGTACGTAGTACCTAGAGTTAGTTAGTTAGTAGGTACGTAGTACCTAGAGTTAGTTAGTTAGTAGGTACGTGTAGTACCGTTAGTAGAAGAGTTAGTAGGAGGGTACGTGTAGTACCGTTAGTAGAAGAGTTAGTAGGAGGGTACGTGTAGTACCGTTAGTAGAAGAGTTAGTAGGAGGGTACGTGTAGTACCGTTAGTAGAAGAGTTAGTAGGAGGGTACGTGTAGTACCGTTAGTAGAAGAGTTAGTAGGAGGGTACGTGTAGTACCGTTAGTAGAAGAGTTAGTAGGAGGGTACGTGTAGTACCGTTAGTAGAAGAGTTAGTAGGAGGGTACGTGTAGTACCGTTAGTAGAAGAGAGTTAGAGGGTACGTAAGTACCGCTAGTTAGTTAGAGTTAGAGGGTACGTAAGTACCGCTAGTTAGTTAGAGTTAGAGGGTACGTAAGTACCGCTAGTTAGTTAGAGAGTTAAAGGGTACGTAAGTACCGCTAGGTAGTTAGAGTTAGAGGGTACGTAGTACCGCTAGTTAGAGTAAGAGTTAGAGGGTACGTAATACCGCTAGTTAGAGTAAGAGTTAGAGGGTACGTAGTACCGTTAGTAGAGAGTTAGCAGAGTAGAGTTAGTAGTAGAATGGTTGTGGGCACCGTAAGCGCCACATAGAAAGTAGTAGCAGTAGAGGGTTGTGGGCACCGTAAGCGCCACGTAGTTAGAGTTAGTAGGGAATGGGCTGAACTTAGTGGGGCACGGGCGTGATGATGTGTTTGATGTAAGAGCAGGGTATGTTAATTAGAGTTAGTGGGAGTTAGAGGTTAGTAAGAGGGTACGTAGTACCGGTTGTGGTTGTGGGCACCGTTAGCGCCACGTAGATAGAGGTAGAGTTAGTAAGAGGGTACGTAGTACCGGTTGTGGTTGTGGGCACCGTTAGCGCCACGTAGAGAGTTAGTAGAGTTAGTTAGAGTTAGTAGTAGTTCACATAATTAACGTACCCACTCTGCCGGCATTCAGAGCGTCACGTGCAGGCGAGTGGATGTAAAGGAAGTAAGTTAGAGATAGGGTAGAATAGTAGAAGGGCACATAGGGTGCCAGGTAGTAGAGTTAGAGAGTTAGAGATAGAGTAGAGTAGCAGGGAGGGCACATAGGGTGCCAGGTAGTAGAGTTAGAGAGGTAGTAGTGTAGCAGAGGGGGCACATAGGGTGCCAGGTAGTAGAGCTAGAGAGGTAGTTGAGTAGTAGAAGGGCACATAGGGTGCCATATAGTAGAGTGGTTGTGGGCACCGCAAGCGCCACGTAGTTAGAAGAGTGGAGTAGAGTTAGTAGAGCTAGTTAGTAGAGTTAGCAGAGCTAGTGGAGTAGAGTAGAAAGTTAGTAGGAGTTAGTTAGACTTAGTAGAGAGTTAGAGTCAGTAGAAAGTTAGAGGCTCTCAGTTAGAGCTAGAAGTGGTAAGAGTTAGTAGTTAGCAGAGTTAGTTAGATAGTTAGAGTTAGTAAGCAGTAGGTAGATAGTATGATAGCACAGGGGTAGCATTAGAGATTAAAGCCTTAGGGAGTGACAAGAGAGTGGAGAGGTGATAGTGCGGAGTGCGAAGAGAACGTGGGCGCAATTCAAGTGTGGGGGAGGAGAAGTGAGAGGAAGAGTGTGGGACGAGGAGGTCCGGGAGTATGCGAGAGTTGGAGTAGAGTGGTGAGAGTGTTGGGGAAACAAAAATTGTGTGAGAGAAGCGCACGATCGGCCCGACACGAGACGCCAGAGGGTAGTGACATCATACCCATAGGGAGCGGCCTGGAAAGCCGGCTCCGAAAGAAAATAGACCCACCCCACACCCGATACTAGATCGGGATCCAGCGGAATTGTAGCGCACTTTAGTTGGATGCTATCTTCTCACCGGGAAGATAGCATGGGGGGGAGTGTTAGCTTATCCAATTCCGCTAACACAAACCCATAGAGTGAGCCATAAAGCAATATTGGGAGCACGAGGTTGATTACCAATCAACCTCGTGTCAGCCCAGTAAACGGGGACAATAGGCCCCAAAGGAGACACACACAATAAGGGGTCAGGGGCCAAACCCCTAACCGAGAGAGAACACAGGGAGTGAAGGGAAACACTCCAAAGGGTGCCAACAGGGATATCAACCAATCAGAGGGGGGAAAGGCATCGATTGAGTAGCAATAAGGCCACCGTGCAATATAACCAGTAACCTGTAATCATTCATTCAGTTTACTCAGTCAGATCAGTAGGGTGGAACGGGGACTTCTGTCACCGTCCGCTACCGCCATCATACTTATATTACCTATTGTGCATACTATACTATATATATATCAGACTATTATACCTTATACATATAACCGGACACCAGAACTATTTTACCTTTCACACAACGGCGGGGACGCGTGGATAGAAAACCCAACGGATAAACCGGGATCCGTAGATCCCGTCACACTATCTCTTTTTTTGAGATAATTCTTCAAAATTAAGTCAGTTTATGATCCGTCATAATTTCTAAAGTACACGGAATAAATTGATGTTTTCGGTACCAATATCAAGGTTATCTATTACTGCATCAATTAAGCTATTACAAAGTGGTAGTGCATACTTGTATGTAAAGAAAATTAAATTTGGTGTTAAATACACTCTTGTAAATTTCACAAACGTCCGACACTTTTTTTCACAATTTTCTTTCTATTTACACGGCCAATCAAATAGAGTTGGTTTTGTGGAAGTTATTGAAGTGCCGAACTGAAAGCCTCTGCTATTGGTTGTTGCTCTTGGCAACAGGCATGTACAGAAGCCCAGAATATGCACCTTTGTTTGATAAACGTCCGACCCCTAAAATGTAACTGTAATGTGATTGGATGTAAAACATGATTAGATGGCTTTACCCGGCATTAAAATGTCACATAAAACAATAGTTAATTCCAGCAAGTAGTAGCCAATTTGTTACGCTAAGTGCGACGGTGGGAGGGGGGTAACAGCACGGGACGATACTTCCATTGATTTATCCACATTAGTACTAATATAAGAATCTGGATAAGTCTGTTATAATTGGAACGTCCGACACCATAATTCCGACACAAAACGTCCGACACCATAATTCCGACACAAAACGTCCGACACCATTTAATTTACAATCAAACTGCAATAACTGTGTGTTAGATTGATGATATTACAAAAGTTTGATATATATTAGTTAAACACATAGTTGCAGATTATTGTGTTTAACCATAATTTAACCATTTAGCACCACATAAAAAGTTTTCGAGAAATAAGTGATAAAAAAATGTACAGTTCGATAAACGTGCCATAGTTGTGAACGAAATTATTTTATTTTTCTACCCCCGTAAAGAAGATATGTTGTTTAAGACAAAGCGAATATGAACCCTCGCATTCATTACCAACAAAGTACAAATAAAAGAACCTGGATTAGTGGGCAAATCCAAACGTCCGACACCAAACGTCCGACACCATTTCAATTCCAATCAAACTACAAAAACTGTATGTTAGATTTAGGATATTACAAAGGTTGGATTAATACTAGGTAGCCTAATAGTTGCTGATCACTGTGGTTAGCCAAAATTTGCAAAAGCTCTCATCGGCACTGTTACACGAATGTTTTAATTTTTAGCCAAAAATTACTGTCCCAAAACTCAAACGTCCGACACCCACTTTTTAAACTCGAATTTCAAGAACTCTAGTAGTTTTCAGTGGACAAATTATGTGTTCTCATATAGAGCTTCGAATTTGGGGTAGTATAAGCATTACTCTGATTGACCTTGAATTAACAACTTCCTACAAATAGTAAAAAACAACCGAAAATTTGGGTTTGCCCCAACGTCCGACACCATGGAATTGACCATATACAGTATATATATGTATGTGCCATGGCAAAACTCTGAGGTTACTTGTAAGAGAGAAGATCTTAAGATAGCCTACAAAGTTAAAACCGAACAACCAACAACCGAAAACATTAACAAGGTTGAGAAAGCTAAGGACGATCTTAAATTGGCTTACAATATCAGCCAGGAAAAGTACATACAGGATAAAACTGAAGCAATTACAACTGCTCACATACAGCAACAATCAAGACTTACCTGGCAAACTGTAAATGAGGTATCTGGTCGGAAAAGTTGTGCAAAGGGGCGCCTCAAAGCCGATAGTCCTGAAGAACGTGTTGGGAAGTGGAAAAATCACTTCAGCAACTTGCTTGGGCAGCCACCAAACATCGAGGTCAGCCCTACAAGGAAAATATATGACAAGACACTACCTATAGAAACAGGGGACTTCACACCTGCCGAACTCCAAAGAAGCATTAAAAGCATGTCCAATAATAAAGCGAGTGGATTAGATGAAATCCCAGCGGAGGTATGGAAAACCGGAGTGCTAAATAGACCATTATTGAATGTTTGCAACCGGATGTTAAAAGGGGAAAAGCCACCACCTACTACTAGGATAGGCATGCTGCATTGCAGCTGCATTTTTAAGAATGCTGTGCCGGCTTGTCAACAAAATTGCACCGCCACAACTCCCTATCACCCATGACATTTGCTAGATCATCCGCATCTTTAAGGCCAGTGTCCTTTAAGATGCGTCTCAAGAAAGTCATGGGCTGTCCACCATGCTTATTCACTCCATGAGGCTGCCAAAGTACAAGATTATGCACTGGCTGGTCCTCACGGCGAAAGCAATGTCCTGCAAAGCGGAGGCGATTTTGTTCTAGTGTCAAGCTTGGGGGAACCAATGAGACACCTCCAATGTTATATAGTGTCTGGTTGGAGATGTGTGCATTGTACTTGACACAATGTACCCGGCGTAGCATTCTTGTGAATGTGCCATCCAGAGATTTGGTGTCCTCAGCAGTTAGAGCCCAGCATGGACTCCCGTAGAGGAGTACTGGAACTACTGCTGCTCTGAATAATCGGACCTTAAGTTTTCGATTAATTCTAGGTGACTTCCAAATCCTGGAAAGCCTATTCAAGGCTGCCCATGCCTTTCCCTTACGTATTCGAAGGTCCTCACCTGACTTCCGGATCCATGATCCCAGGTAACAGAAGTCGTCCACATGCTCAAGCATACCATCCTTTGAGCTTATGCTCATCCGATCAGAGACTTGCTGAGGACTTTCAAAGTTAACTGTCAGAATTTTGGTCTTTCTGGAGTTAATAAAAAGACCAACACTAGAAGCAGCATGTTCTAATGAGCTGAGGAGCCGCTGGGCTCCCTCTAATGATTCTGAGAGTACTCCTAAGTCATCAGCAAAGTCTAGATCAGTTAGGTACTTGGCAGGATTTCCTCGACTTCTGGAGCCAGTAGGTGGAGTTATCATCACCCCATCATCATTATGATGATCTAAGGACATGCGTAGAACATAGTCTTTCTTTTTTGATAACTCTTCAATTATCCTTCTAAGTGCCAAAATGGGCTCCATGGTCCCACGACCTTTACGGAACCCATTCTGATTTCCACGTAGCAGTCTCTCAATGGGATCCCTGATGCGATTTAATAGAATTCTATTGTATAGTTTTGCAGCAATCGAGATCAATGAGATTCCCCGAAAAGAACCATAGAGTGTTAGGTTGCCCTTCTTGGGAACTGGCACCAACTTATTTGTTTTCATTTCTTGTGGGACTCTTGTTGTACGGTACATGTCTACTATGATGGGATAGATGAGCTTTAAACACTCAGGTATTTTAAAGACCTCAGGGGGAACACCATCTACTCCACTGGCACGATTGGTCTTAATGCTCTTTGCAGCAGCCTTCACTTCTGCAAAGGAGATATCGCCAATGGGAATATCTGGGAGTACAGACTCAGACACTTTTACTTCTATAAAGTTATCAGGCAATACCCTGTCATTATTGAGGAGCTTTTCAAAGTGGGCTTTCCAACCATTGAGGCGATCGGCTGGTGATTCAGCCTTAACCTTGGTGGTTGGTTGGCTTTTCCGCCCAGTAAGCAGATTGATCGATTTCCATGCCTGGGATGATTGCCTGCTGTCGTCAGCATCATTGATGGCATCAACCTGTTGGTTTATTAGCTCCTGTAGATTAACAGAGTACTGCCTGTTCAGGGACCTAGATGCAGCTTTAACTGCATTCTTGGCCGCTGTAGTCTGTTTGAGTCGGGACTCTTTCTGCGCCTTATGAAGGTCATTTCGGCACTTCTGAATTTTGTTGTCAGTCCAGGGGGCCCTTTTCCTGTTTCGAGGGTATACAGGAACTGTTTCTGCAGCTGCTAACTTAACTGCTTCTGTAAAGGCAGTATAGCCCTCACAGTGATCTGCCGCCTCAGAGGCAAGAGCCTCATACCTGTTGCTCAGCTGTAGTGTGAAGCTGGATCTCACACTTGGCTGTTGCAACAGAGAGGACCAGTCATGCCGTGGCAAGGCAGATTTCGTTGTTCTGCTAGCACGCAGACTAAGTCTTACCTTGGCCACAATAAGGCGGTGATCACTGGAGAAGGGTCGAAGTGTAAATGCATTACAGTCTTGTATAGAGCTCCTGTATTTCCTACGAAACAGAATATGGTCTATCTGGGACTTGTGACCACTGGGTCCACTATGAGTCCATAGCTTTCCAGTTCGCTTCTTGAACTGGGTTCCAGCCGAAAACAATCCATTTCCAGAGATAAAATCCTGAAGATGGACAGAATTTCGGTTAACACTATTGCTATAGACCCAGGGCGATGTAGGTGATTGATGCAGACTTGCATTAAAGTCTCCCAGGAATGTTAAGAATGCATGCTGATCCACTCCATCAGTTGCTGCTTGTAGATTGTGGTAGAAATTTTCCACCTCCTCTACAGGGGCAACACTAGTTGGAGAGTAGCACACAATCAGAACCACCTTAGGAAACTTCTTAGCCAGTCTTCCAGAACATGAGAAGTGGCAACGGATGATGCGGTTAGAGATTTGGTCTATTTTGTCCAATGCTGCATGTGCAGTTGGATTCATCAATAGACCAATTCCACCATTGCCACTATCATCTGCTGACGCGAGGGCGAGTCGCCAACCGCCCCCCATGTCCTTAATCAGAACCTCATGAGTCTGTCCAGTCTGCATTCGGTGCTCTTGAACACCCACTGCGCTAAGAGAAAGCTTATCTGCCAAGGCAGTCAGCTCACCTTGTCGCATTGGGGACCCGAGTGTTAGGGTGTTTACTGAGGCTAGTCTAGTGACTTGCCTCAGATTCACCAATGGCTTTGTTGGTCGGGGTGGAACATGAGAGTAGCCTCCAACTCCAGAATCCCTCTCCCCATCACAATCTGGCCTCCCTGGTGACCCAGGGTTTGGGCCAGAAAGGTCATCAGGAAAGGGACTCAAAGAATTGTTGGCTGCTCTCTCTCCAGTAGGGGGTGAGACAGGCAGCCGGTCAGGAGTTAACTGACGCCTGTGAGGCCGATTGTGTCCGGTAATTCCACTGGCCTCTAGTGGCCGGACCTCCGCATTGCTAATGTAATCCATAGTGGGGGTTGGGGGGTGCTTTTTTGCCGAGTCAGCTCTCGGGGCAAATACCACACCCTGGTTTGCCATTCCACAGGGTGGGTGTCGCAATGGAGTCAGATATGAGGCCCATCACCCATATCTACTCTGGCGTACATGACCCACCGTTGGCTGTTGCAGCTCATCTGCTGGGTCATGCCCTGTACCCTTGCTGCCAGGTGCAGGTCGCAGTGAAGTGCCCTCAGAGTGGATATGATAACACTCTAATCCTAACCAGCCATTGGTAGATCACCATCTGCCTGGTCAGGCCATATACCCCTGCAGCCAAGTATATGGGTCCTTAATCCAGGACCAAGGGCGTCCTTATCCCAGAACGAAGGGGGTCCTAGTTACAGGACCAGATTTGCCCTAGTAAGAGGGTCTATGCAGCTACAGGTGGCACCTCCTTTATGCTGCATGGAGGTGGCAAGTTTTCTTGATCAATGACCTAGAATACCTGACCTGACCACCAATTTGGACTAAAGGTCAACTAAAGCCTCTCCCCAAGAAAGGAGACCTCGGCATACCAACAAACTATCGTGGTATCTGTCTGCTTGTGGTAGCTGCCAAAATATACAATAAAACGATTCTATATAGGATTAGGCCTCACATAGAGAAACTACTGCGTAAGAGCCAAAACGGATTCCGACCAAGTAGATCAACAATAGCTCAGATACTTGCACTACGGAGACTGATTGAAGGAATTAAGTCAAAGAATCTCCCCGCAGTCATGACTTTCGTGGACTTCAAGAAGGCATTCGATTCCATCCATAGAGGTAAAATGCTTGAAATCCTAAGAGCTTATGGAATACCAGAAGTAATTGTTGCTGGCATTGGATTGCTATATTGTGACACAGAAGCGCAGGTACTCTCACCAGATGGTGAAACTGAGTTTTTCTCAATCCTGGCTGGCGTACTGCAAGGTGACACATTAGCACCATTACTATTTGTAATTGTGCTGGATTACGCAATGAGGACGGCCACAAAGGGTGAAGATCTGGGATTCACACTTCAAGAACGCAGAGGTAGTAGATATCCGGCAACTACAGTCACAGACACCGACTTTGCGGATGACATCGCCCTGCTCTCTAATACGCTAGCAGATGCACAGTGTTCGCGCTTTTAAGACCTTTGGCAGTTTAACCCGCCAAATCTATATGTCTTCTAGGTTATAAATCTACTTTAGCCTAGGACAAGTATTGAACACCTATAATAATTCTAACATTAGCCGAAGCCAGTCTGTGCGCGACCATTCACCCGCTGGATATACCCGGGAGACTGGATTCGGATGCTTTAATTTGATTGCGGTGCAGGCCTACCGTACTATTCGATTGATCGTTAATATATAATCTCTGACAAATATTATTCACTTTCGGGAAATATTAGCAGTTCCTTTAGGACGTGGCGCTCTATCTATTTAAACAGAGCTATGACTTACACTATACACAACGGTATGTCTTATAGATCACCAAAGTGCATTCTTTAGGAAATGCTTTGTTACTCGGTCAAACACACACAGACTATTGCACACAACTGCACATTGAATTGCCGATATTCACTGATTTTAATCATATATAAAGAGAATAACAACCGACATTTGTAGGGCCTATTAAGTAGCATTGAACTCATTACAAACCACGATAATGTATGTCGCAAATTGTTATATGTAACCGGTCTCTCTAACCTTAGTGTATCAAGAAGATTGGGGTTTCTGATCGTTTATCAATATTCTCCAATTAATAATATGCAAACGAATGATACAATTAACAACACAGTAAATAGCAGTAAATAATGCAAGTGTACTTAACCAAGATAACAGTTTGATGATTTATTTCTATTTTTCTATTTCTATTTATTTCTATTTATTTATTTATCGCAATTGGTTGACTCAAAGAACATTAACATTTATAATCATACAATCACTACTAGTGGGTAAGTAAGTTTTTTTAATTTTTATGGATAATGTTGATGTGATGTTTTTTTTTGATTTTGGGGGTTGAGCTTTGAGAAGAGTTGGCTGTAGCGGGGGCTAGTGTAGCCAACTCTTTTCATGATCCAATTGGATGGGGGGGGGGGGGGGGGGGGGTTACGGTGGGGTAAGGGGTTTATGGCTCGTCTTTCCAACCAAGTATGCCATTTTTATTCTTATAACTTTGTTTTGATATAAAATAGATATATTAGCCTGTTTTTTACCATATTTATTTATTATATTATTTTAACATTAATAATGCTTAGCAATTGTTATTGTTATTATTATTTTTAAATTTCGTTTTATATGAGATTTATTCTTTATTTATTTATTTTTTTTATGAATTGACTTTTATTATTTGTCATTATTTTAATAAGTTTTTTGTTTCGATGTTATTTTAGTTCATGTAATAATATTTTTTTTAATTTATTTCCCAGTGTTTTTTTCGATAAACTCTTTTTAATACTATTATCTAACGCGTTCCAGACAATGGCACCGTGATATTTGAGTGATTTATGTGTCTGTGTCAGTCGGGTCCGTTTTATGTAGTAATTTTGACTTGCAGTTGATCGTGTATTGTGTGTGTGTACTGTAGATGTTTGATGGAATAGGGAGGTGATAAAATCTTGTTTTTTGTTGTTGTGTATTTCCCACATTAATTTAGCTGTTTCTAGGAAGTGTAGTTGTTCAATAGGGAGTATATTAAGTTGTCTGTAGAGTGGTAGTGCGTGTTCACGGTAGTGACTGAAGGTGATCGCTCTCAACAGTTTATTAATTTTGGTTTTGATGGGTTTAATATGAGTTGTTTTGGCGTTCCCCCAGATCACTATCCCGTAGTTAATATATGGCTGTATCAATGAGCAGTAGAGAAGTTTTAGTATATGTTGTGGTAAAATATGACGTAATTTGAAGAATATACCTGAAGATTTTGAAATTTTCTTTAGAACATACGCGCAGTGGCTTTTCCAAGTTAATTTTTTATCTATCCAGATTCCTAGAAATTTTGTGGTATTTACATTTTGAATTGGTAAATTATGTATCTTAATGTTGTGGTTGTTGACTTTTTTCTTGTTTGTAAAAAATAAATATTCTGTTTTTTTTAGGTTTAATGATAGCTGGTTATCCGTTAGCCAATTGTCAACTTTGTCGAGTTCTAGATTTACAGTTTCAGTGAGTAATTTAATGTCGGTGTGACTGTATAGTAAGTTTGTGTCGTCCGCAAATAGAGTAGAGAGCAGTAAGGTACATTTCGGTAAGTCATTTATGTAGATTAAAAATAAAGTAGCGCTTAGAATGGCCCCTTGTGGGGTTCCACAGGGGGCCAGTATCGGTTCGGAGTAAGTGTTGCCTATATTAACAGTGTGTGTTCGGTTGTGTAGGAAGCTGGTCAGTAGTTTATGTGGAATACCTCGGATACCGTAGCTATTTAATTTATTTAATAGGATATCGTGTTGTAGGGTATCGAAGGCCTTTTTAAGGTCCAGTGATATCAGATATGCAGATTCTTGTAGTTCTAAAATGTTTAAGAGTCTTTCTGTAATAGTAAGTATGGCGTCTGTGGTTGTTGAGTTTTTTCGAAATCCGTATTGGTTCGGAGAGAGTATTGAGTATTTTTCTAGGTAAGATACAAGTTGTGAGTTTATTACACGTTCAAAGAGTTTACTAAATACAGGTAGTATGGAAATCGGTCTGTAATTATTTTTGTCAGTAGGTTCACCGGATTTGAAAACGGGTGTTATTTTTGCTGATTTAAGAGTAGATGGAAACGAACCGTATTTAATAGAAATATTAATAAGATATGTCAGATGAGGTGCGAGGTCGTATGCTGCTAATTTTACTAAGGATATAGGGAAACTGTCGTTCGTTGAACTAGAGTTGTTTAGGTCCAGTATATTGTAAATAGTTTCGACGTTTGAGGTTGGGATGAGTTGGAATGAGTTTGGTTTATTATGGTGTATGTAGCGAGTCGGGTTTCTGTGGGAAGCTGGTATGTCCTGTGCTAGTCGAGTCCCTATTGTGGCAAAATGGGTATTGAAAATACTGCAGATCTTCCCCGGGTCAGAGGTCTCACTTTTATTTCCAATATCGTCGGTTAAAATTAATTTTTTTGGTGAAGTTCTTGTTTTTGATCGATTTAAAGCTGAATTTATAGTGTTCCATGTTTTTCGCATATTATTTTTGTTTTTTTGGAATTCATTTTCATAATATGATTTTTCTGATAATTTTAGTATTTTGGTGTATTTATTTCGATATTTTTTATATTTTATTTCTTTTTCACTGGTCCTATTTTTGCAGAGGGATTCGTACATTTTGTTTTTTTTAATTGATGATTTAATTAATCCTATAGTCATCCACGGTTTTTTTGAAAGGTGTTTTTTTTGTACTTTGGTTTTCGGTAGGTGCGTATTTGCAATTTTTTCAAAATTGTTGTAGAATTCATTAAATTTGTTTTCATTACTTATGTTTTCATTTTTGTATGACCATGAGTTTGCTTTTTGTAGGTCTCTAATAAAATTATCCTTGTTAAATTTCGAATAATCATAGGTATATCCGTTATCAGGTGTATTAAAAAACACGGAGTAATTTTGAATAGTTAAAAATGTGCCAAGATGATCAGTCGTACCCACCTCAGCCAAAAAAACACCAGGGGTTAATATTTTATCGTGTATATTAGTAGATATGTGGTCAATTAGGGTTTTGGAGTAGGGGGTTATTCTAGTGGGGACCTTAATTAATTGTTGGTAGGAGTAGGCTTCGAGTGTTTGTAGGTATTTGATAGCATTATTGGATTTTTGTAGAAGATCTACATTGAAAATCGCCAGTTAGTATTATATCGAGATTTTGGATTGCTAAATCATAGAGAATATTATTTATGTTTTCTAGATAATCATTCAGTTCACAAGATTGCGGCCGGTAAATATTTCCAATTAAAATCTGTTTTTTTGTTTTAGAATTATTAGATCGAGAGATACTAACCCAGGAAGATTCGCAGTGTTTGATCTCAATGTCCTTGCGCACAGTATAGTCTAGTCCGTTTTTTATGTATATAGCTGTCCCACCCCTGTTTAGTTTTCCGTATTGTCTATTATTGGTAATTGGCGTCGAGTATCCAGGTATGTTTAAAGTTGTGTTGTCGCTGTCATCCGTTAGAAAAGTTTCAGTAAAACACAGAACGTCAAATTTTTTGTCTAACAAATCAAGGTAGTCGTTAATGGCATTAAAATTTTTATTAATACTCCTACAGTTTAAATGATAAATTGAAAATAAATTATTTTGTGGTAAGTTATTAAATTTGTCCTCAGAGAAATAGTTGCCGTTTGTATTATTAGAATCTAGGTTTTGGTCTGGGTCTATGTCTTGGAATGTTTTGTCATGGTCATCATAGTTATGTGGTAGGTTAAAGTCAACTTCGTCGTCGTTATAGAAAATATCAGTGTCAGTGTCTGGAACTGTGCAGAATGGGAAGGTTTCGGTATAGCATACGGTGCAATAAATGTTATTAGGATTATTTAGTATATTTTGGATATTTAAATGAGTTCCACAGGGGACGTGGTAAATATTATTGCAGATAACACAATTAAATTTGTGTTCATTATGTAAGATAGGGACAAAACAAAAATGGCATGTTAGTAGGTTGGAAAGACTCATAGGGAATAGTAAAGCAGATAGAATAAATCAGGCGGTACTAAATATGCGAGGAGGTAGGGCTCTACCTCAGTCGAGATAAAAAAAAACTTACTTTATAAACTAATAACTTGCACCATGGTGTGTCAGTCATACTACCGTTATACCTTGCTACTTGGATAATTGAGTAGATAAATACAACGTACTATATCGAATATACATACAGTAGAGATAAATATTAGTAGTACATTAGTAGTACATGCTTAATCGTTGACAAAGAAAGAAAGAAGATACATATAATAAGTTTCCGCAAATTACAATGATGAAATCAGGCAAAATTAACCAGTTAAATGCGTTCGGATATTCCAATATATCTGAAAATAGTATATATACACTATTTCGTGGTTCCGTTTAGTTTTACTGTAGGATTAATAAAAATAACTTCATGTAACACATACCTATCTGATATCTATCTATGTATTGTAAGCTAGGCAGTTTCCCAAGGATTATCGGTGCTGCCGGCACTCCGGCCAGAGGCACCGTCGTCGGTTTCCCCGACAATCGATAGATCGTTCGTCACGGATCGGGTTCGCATTGGTTTATCCAGAAGATTTGTCTTTGTGCGAGAGCGAGACGAGCTGAACTTCTCTTTCAGAACTTCCACGTCAGCGGACGAACTGACTCGCCGTGGTTTCTCTCCTTCTGTGACTCTATATAGAACTTCCCCATTATGGGAGAATGCGGAGTGTATCGATTTCTTTTTTTTTAGTAATTTGATGTCGCGTAACCAGCCCGATCTTATGGAAGTAAGGTGTTCGGTGACATAAGCAGGCGAGATTTCGTTTCGGTTACGAATTGCAATGGTTCGATTTGAGTGGCCATAGAACTTGACCACAATTGGAGGTGAGTTCTGACGGCTTGGCGTTGAACCAGAGGATCTTTCTGGGTTTGGTTTGGATATCCCAATTCTATGGAAAACATCGACGCAATCGAATGAAATCCCCAGGCGCTTAATTAGATTTTGGACAACGTTTCGAAATTTTTCCGGATTAGAAGTCTCCTCGGATGGGACTCCGTGTATTAGTATGTGCGACCGGCGCATGTATTGGGCGAGGTCATCGTTTCTCTTGTGTAAGGCTTCGATCTCAGTGTGAAGGGATTTAACTTCCGTTTCATGGTTGGCTTTTAGCGATCGGATTTCTCCTCTGAGGGATTT
>JAUCBJ010001601.1:0-25193 GCA_032718475.1 Nemertoderma westbladi
ATCATCCGGTTATGGAATCGGAACATGAGTATCTTTATGGCACAGTTTGCAGTCCTCATATCCTCTGTGACACGGATGCCCTCCATTGTCTTTGGGTGCCAGAACTATGTTTGAAACCCATGGAGCTGGGCCATGGTAATCTTCAATAATGCCTTCATCTTACATTTATCGAGCTCTTGTTAGAGGCATTACCTTAAAAGGAATGGCATGGGTCATGGGTTAGAAGCTACTGGCATTACATTTTCATCAATATGTACTTTAACCTGATATCCACATGAAAAGATATACTTGAAATCGGCCACTTCGATCACCGGAAGACGTGAGACCTCATCTACCTGTGTATAATTAATAGTTGAGAAGGATTGTTAGTGATTTGGGGTGCCATTGAACTTTATAATACCAAGGGCTTTGGAAGCCCCTTAACTCATCAGAGTCTCCACATCCTTGTCTACAACATGGAACCTTATGTTATGTTGGAAACAGCATTGTCATACATAAATAGGCCTATAAAATATCCAATGCATGGAACTTTCCATGAGCCATAAAGCTTTAATTGTAATTTTTTTAGTTCATCAGGGGCAAGCTAAAGAATTCGGCTGTAGCTCGTGCCACAACACTTACATCCTCTCATGTGTCTGCAAAAGCCTTATTGTTATCATTACAATGCTGACCATATAATGGGCCACCACCTTATTGGGTTGGGAAATCGAGATGTAGACACCCACATAAATTTTCAGACTAATTGCTCAAAAATTGTAGAAGTAGTAGGATTTTGAAGTTGACAATTCCCTAAAAAAAATTTAAATATAGATAATAGAACCATCATTATACATTTATTATAGGAAGGGATTTAGGGGTCTTGTAATAGTAATGTCAATACGTCTCCATAAATGTAATTGCATAACTTGAAAACTAAAAGAGCTATTAAATAGCGATTTTCAGATTTGAAAACACCATTTAATCGTGCATTATAATAGATCATAAAAAAAATTTCGACATATTGAGGACCACAATGGTACCCCCCCCCCCCCCCCCCCCCCCGCCCCCCATGGCCCCTGTGGCATATCAGAACACAATTTATAAGGTTTTATTTTGAATTAATTTATTGTGCATAAACCACTCCGAAAATTGAATAAAGTTATCGAAGTGTAAAGTTAATTTAAATAAACTTACATCTATACATAAAAATTATAAGTTCTTATTAGATCCCACTGGAATATTATACCCCTTATTGTTTCAGTCTTCCATTAATCAATAACACAATGACATTTATATAAATTTGGTGTCTGTCCTTGTTTCAATATCAATTACGGCTCCACTACTGCGCGGCTGTCAATTTGTCATTCTCTTATTGAAATTATCTATAGAATTCATTAGCTAATAGAAATAATCTCGATATATTTATCATTTACATAGTCAGCATAAGCAGGCAATACTATTGTTCAAGGACGTTAACTCTCAGTTTGTGCTTTAATGATTACGGGGAAGGGAGGGGGGAGGGGGGGGGGAGACTTGTCGCAAATCCCACCTTGGGCGATTTAATATCTCATGTCAATGTTAAGATTTCAATTAAGTGAAAAGATCAAGTTACAAGGAAAAGAGCAAATCATCTCTTTAGTTCCATTTAGCAGACGTTGCAAGAATATCATTGGCTGACATCCGGATTTCTTCTTTGCAGCCTGCAGTCATCAAAATGCTCATCAGTTCAATATCAAATATTCTGTTAAAATTTAAATGTATATATATACATATACATATATCATATACATATCATTTTAATGTAGGTTTGTTTAATTAAATATATTTATAAAATTATAGATACACCCCCAATCGGGGCAAACGGTAAAATGTAAAATTGAATTCATTATAAAATTAATTGAAATATATATAAAACTGTTTACGTGTGCCGTTAGGGGGCGCGGGGGGGGATACAGAGTCGCAAGGGCCGGTAGTGTGATGCTCTGTGGGCACACGAGAAGTTGGTAGCGGTTTTCGCAGGAGTCGCCACAGAATCTACACTCACAGCTTGCAGCAAGTTCGTGAAACGGTTGAGAGTTGCTGCATAGTTTGTGGTGGAACCCGTGGAGGTGCACCGGGTTAGTATGTGCCGGTTTCGCTGCCCTGGACGTCTCCAGGTGTGGTTGGCGAACGCGGGACCAAGGGAGTATCTTTCCTCTGTGTAGTTTGTTTCGCGTTCATTACGGAAGTTCTGATAGGCAGTTAAAACGTCGGTATTGAATACGGTTGGAGAATTCGAAATTATATCATTGATTTAATTCTATTTAGATAATGAATTATTATGTATCTACTGTAGTTATTTTGATAAATAATTTATTATATAAAAGTTGAATTGCATTATATTTATTATACTATAAAAATAATAAATTAATTATTTTTAAATTACTCTAAGAAATTTATATTGAATTGGTTCGAGAACAATCTTTCTGAAATTTTAAAAGTTACCTATTTTCTGTCACCTATTATCTATATGTCCGAGTTCGCTCGACCTAGTAGTAGTATTATCTATATTCTGACAGAGATATTTTGGATCAATTACAGTACTATGACAATTAAGTATGGATTACCCTTCTTAAACAATTTTATTTAAAAAATAGCTCGTAAAAAATGTAAATATATATTATTAGAAACTTATCAATTAAAACATTTTAAAAATTAAAATTTTAATCTTAAAAAAAAACTATTTAATAATTCAGCAAATTTAAGTGATTAAAGAACAAATAATTGATCTTTTATATAAAACTTTGGCAATATTTGGAACCTCATCGTTCCTCTGAATTGGTAACCGTTCCCATAATCCATGATTGGTTTGACAATGTCTAGAATTGGAGGGTTGTCAAGGAGATGATCGCAAAAACCCCAGAGTTGTTGTCGGAAGTACCTAGGATTGATGTGGTATTACCTATAATAATATCAAATAGAATGTGTTGAAGCAGAAATATGTGAGAGAGGGTTTCCAAGGTTTCCGTGTGTAATCTCCGACCAATCTCCTTGAGAAATATTGTAATTGTTGGACCTGGGCGACTGAAGGTTTCAAAGGCAACCGGGTAGAAAAGGAATCCGGGGTTTACAAGTTCTTCATATTTCCGTTCTTTGGTTGGTTGGATGGATGGTTTGGTTGGATTTAAGTTGACTTGGTGAAAGAGGATCAGCAACTATAGTATCTCACATTTGTGTCTACCTTCGTGACCAGTGACTTTATGGTATCACCCTCAACGCCCTCCAATCTCCAAGGCTGAGTCCAATTGGTTCCTTCCAGAGTGGTGAGGACACCACACCTGACGAAGGCTCGTTTAATGATGTTATTTACGGTGCTGTAATGGGCAGAGCTTCGCTGACAGGAGAGACTAGTAAACAGTCCAATAGCATCCATTGGGTTACCGTAGAGTGACTTTGCAGCCCAGGCTTGAGGCGGTAGCAATACGAAACAGAGCATTAGTTACATAGTTCTAACCCGTGCGGACTGCATGACTGCATCCAGGCAACAGCCAGCCGCACCGTTGTCAGCCCCCTGAAAAAATTATGCATGGTGGATAGCCCAAGACTTTCTTGAGACGCATCTTAAAGGACACTGGCCTTGAAGATGCGAATAATCTCGCGAAAGTCATGGGGGATAGGGAATTGTGGCTGTGCAACTGTTGATAACCTGGCATAGCATTCTTGCTACAAGCTGCATTGTGCTTGCGAATTGTGAATTGCATGGTTGTGGCAAAATAGTTTTGTTAAGCCAGCAGAGCATCTCAATGAGATATTCAACGCAGCAGACCGATTATATTATAGAGATGTAGCAGTGAATCAGATTCGATTATAGTGAGATAGAAAGGAGGGCTTCCATATTCTGCCAGTGTGAAGGGTAGCATAGACGGGTAGCCTACAGTTGAAAAAAATGTTAAATAGAGTAAATTGTAATTATTTAATGGAGATTTTGAGATTCATAAGAAAAATACAAAAATATTTTTTTATGGTCAATATGATCAATAAGTGTGAAACCATAGCGACCTTTAATAAAGGCCTGGCAGGCGTGCACTACTGGCTGCTGACTGGAGGCTGAAATTTTGCAGTACTGCAGTAGTTCGTAGTTGGACTGTTAGAACTGTAGAACAGTAGAAGGCCTACTGTCAACTTCCATTGTAGACTGTAGTGACTGTAGAAATGTTATAGACAAGCTTGTAGAAGCCTCCCAAGCACAGCACAGTCAATGTACCAGTCACCGGTACCGTCTGACCATAGCTACGGCGACAGCCTACCGCTACCGTCAACCGGTAGGCGGTAGAGTGCCCTAAGATAGTACTGTAGTGTAGGCCTACTTTAGCCTACGGCCTATGCAGGTAGTTTGAAGTACCTAGGCTATGCCTTTGAAGTGTTGCGTTCCTAAATGCCGGACTGGCTATGACGAGGTCACTCAAGAGAGACAGGAGGCTGCTGGAAGCATCACACTGAAAATACCGATGTATAGGTTGCCACACAACCTCGAACAACGGAACGAGTGGCTTGCTGTTATCCCCCGAGAGAACACACCGGATACTAAATACACCGCCGTCTGCGCTTTGCATTGGCCTTCAGATTGTCAGATGGTTCAGGTAAGGGGTAAAGATTGTCCAGCGGATCCACCAATTGTGTGGCCAGGTTTAAAACCGAGTTTAATTCCTACCCCACCTCCAAAACCGAGAGCCACCAAACGAGCTGCGCCATCATCTCGGAATGTTATGGAAGATGAACATTGCAATATTTAACCAGTTGGATTCTATGAACGTAAGTGAGATTAATACTGATTCCCTGAAGAAAAAATTTCCTTCACGACCACCATCCACTTTCACATTCCACCACGAGTGTGACATGTGCAATATTAATCTTTCGGATTACGATTGTGAAGTGTTGGATAATATCGGCGATTTGGAAGAGTATGTATCCAAAGAAAATTTAATGGCTCTTATATACATAGCTGGCTATGTAGCCTATCTCGTAAAGATGCTGAGACAGCAGATGGCACATTTCATTACTACAATAGTTATGGAACCTATCTGAATCGACTAGACCGTGGCGGTCTGCGAAAGCCTAATGATAACATGTCCCAGTTTACCATATACTGCTTCATATTTTTTTCAAGTACTTGTTCATTGTTTTGCCGTAAATCACTATCAGAATTATTTTTAGATCTTGGAAGCAAGTACAACTTTGAAGTTAGTGAGATGAACGCTAGGATTCTAGCAAATATATTTTTAAATAATGTCTGTCACTTGAAAACCCCGCGTTCGTCAAAGGAAGCAAAACAAAAAGTGATAAAACTTAGCACTACTGGTGGAGCGGACGTGTGATGTTACAATATTTTAATAATACCGGTATATATACTGTATACATAATATTTTAATAATCTGTGCATAATTTTTTACTGAAAAGTGCTGGTAGTGAAAAAAACATGTAACCATAGATCCGAAATGACTTGAAAATGTTACAGATCGAATCACCACCTCAAATAACCTCAGAGACCTGGAAATTACATTCATTTGACCAACTATTGGCGATGCGAAAATTTCAAAATTTCGTCAACTAGGATGAAAAGTGCTGGGAATACATATCGAACGATATATCCAAAACGAAAAAAGATCTGAACAATCGGATTCTTTGAAGAATTCTGCACAAAACCTAATGAAAAAAACAGAAATCGATTTCTTGAGCCAACATCCGTAACATTAACAATTCGTTTTTTTTTTAACTATTTAGTCATATTATTGCTGTCTGGGCTAATTATTTTGGCCACTACTGTACGTTTCGTTGTAAAATATGTATTTTTAAGAGTTTGCCTGTTCTATATTTAAAATTCGCTACATTTAGATAACGGTAAAAGTCGAAAAACAACAATAATCGTCATACAAATGTTCAGCCTCCAGTCAGTGGCCAGTTGTGCACGCCTGCCAGGCCTTTATTAAAGGTCGCTATGTGTGAAACCCAGTATCAACTCATGTGTGGCCTTCTATCATAATACAAATAAATTATAAGTAAATTTATTGACAAGGTAAACAATTTTCGATTCGAGCTTTCAATCTGGCTGATAACCACCGCAATTTTTTAATACAACTGTACTTTAATTATTTTTGGTAGCTTTATATAGTTGGTATTTCTTTTAAGCACGCTAATAAGGTCTTTTAAATATATTTTAATAAATAATGAAACACAAAATTATACTTACTTACTTAGGAAAATTAAAACTGGCTGTTTAGAATTACTGTTAATTACATGTATTTCATGATAGTTTAAACATCCATGGCTTTTGAACTAAAAAGAAATTCATCCATTTCTGCGTCAGTCATCAATATATTCCATTTTAAAACTAATCCAAAACACATATCATGGTGGAGTGTGGACATTCTAACAAAGAAAGGTCGAAGGACATTACTGCTACGAAATATAATGCTACCGTGCATTCCAACATTAATAATACTGTTAATTCAGGTAGGCCTATATTTTATTATTTATATTTATACCCTACTTTATATTTATCATGTCAGTGAGACTGAATTTCATGATTTATGTATGAATCTCACAATGATATTTCGTTATTATTCACAATACAGTTCATTTATACACCTTAACGTGCATCGACTTTTTGAAACCTTAGAACCTATATATTAAACTGTTGTATATCAGAACTATAATATATTATATATAATTTTAATTGTTTTATGTGTGTATTTTAAATGTTTTGTGTGCTTGACAAAGCAGCAGCTTGGTCTAGTGGTGAAATTCATGGGCTTCCGATTACGGAGACCTGGTTCGATCCCTAGATGGGGCAGCACTGTTTGGGAACAGTGCTTTAAATACTTATTAACTCTCCCCACATTACATAATGTCTTTTTTTCGATCTGTCATTTCATTCTTACTAATATGGTCTTCTACTAGTATTTTGATGGCCTTTAACAGTATATAAATACCAATTAATAACATTTGGCATACAGCAGCAGAGCAGTACAGTATGGTATTAATTAGTACAGTGCAGTATTAGCAGTGCAGTACAGTATTATAAATAGTGGTCTGGAGGCAGTTTACTCAATCCATGTGGTAAATTTGAATTATTGCGTTTTAACCGTAAGTCTACACGAGCTAGGCTTATTCATGTTCTTGTCACGGACACAGTTGTGGGTTTAATGGATTTTTATGTGTAAGAGTCACATGAAATGTTTATCACCCACCTCGCGGAGACCCTGGTGGCCCGGCAGCGTGGGATGCGCGAGCGAGGCCTAGTTAGTGTGCTGGGCGGAGTGCGGAGGCGCCTATTGTTTGCGCTGCTGCGCTCAAACTCCCTGTGCCTGCGTGGCGGTAGGTGGCCATGGAGGGCGCTCGGGTTTGAGGATGGTGCCGGTCTGCGGGGGTTTGACCTCCAAGACCGGTACTGAATCCAAGTTTTAGACTTGTGTTTGGTGGAGGGATGTAAAACTCTTACTAAATTTAATTTTGGTTGTGGTGGAAATTAAAATTAAAAGTTGTATTTATTTGCATAAAAATATGTTAAAAACTCTTTATAATCAAAACATTGGTATGGTATCAGTATGGAATTGTAGTTTCACTAAATACGAGTGTTTCAAAGGTGTTGTCGCGTTTCAGCAACTGATAGTAGAGTTAGAGCCGCGTTTTGGCAACTCATAGTCGCGTTTCGGCAACATGGTAACAAGGTTGTATTTCGGCAACTGAGTGATGCAATTCGACAACATGTAAACAAAGGACAAGTGGATACAGTATAGAGCCTACAGTATAGAGATAGGTGGAATCTCAACGTCACCATCGCATTGTATCAACATAGGGCAGAGCTAATCAGTATTATTTATTACCTTTGCCTCATTACGTTTCCCATTATTCATTTTCATTCTAAATTATTTTACCCACGCCTACACCTACACTACTTCGAGTTATATAGAAACTGAAATTATTAATTCCATATATTGTCTACATATTCTATAATTGACAGGTGACCAACAGGTCTGAGCCTACTGCAGTATGGACCTTTGTAACAGTAACATGTATTCACCTATTAGGCCTAACTGCTGTGCTGACTGTAAAATCTAGGAATCTAAATATTAATATCACTCTGACTTCTGGTCGTTTACTCTGCCAATCTTGCAGTATTAAGCATTGCTCGGCAATGGCGCCAAGAATGGTGGGTGCCGATTTATTGTCTGGTGGCTCAGTCGACATGGTCGATGCTACTACCAGTTACAGGTCCGGCTCTGTGTCGTCGCTCGACTTTGATCCCTCGCCTGAAGGAAGCTTTTTTGCCGAGGAAACATTTTTGGCTGACAGCGTTGATGTTGCTTACGCCAATTTGTCTGTAACGAGTTATTGTGCTGCCTCCAATGTGGTATTACTGTAGATCAACTGCTAAGAATGACTTGATTTCCGTTGCCTGCAATTTCTATTCCTTGTCCTCCATAGTCAAGGCAAAATCTACTTTGTTTGAGGAGGCAGGTAAGTGCGCAGTACCAGACCACCCGCTCCCTGCCTGGATTGGTCAAATAGGGACTACACCATAAAAAACCCATGTATCTGTTATGTACGCAGTTTTCCGTGAAAGTTCCTTTGTGGATGCCCCTAGCCATCTACTTTTCTGTGCGTTAGATCCTACGAACCTTCCATCCATGGACCGTAACACTGTTCATCATATGGTCCAGGCAGAGGATCTAAAAGAGCTCAGGGGACTTTTCCACCACCTAAATGGAAAGGTCATTTCTCACGAGGAGAAACTGGAGCACGTAGCTCTTCGGTCTGATTTATTGGAAGTCGCAGCTGAAGTTGGGAAAGAAATTAATGCCCACGCTTCGAATGGGGAAGATACTTCTCGGCAACCCTGGTCTTCTGATCGATCTCCACAAATTTGTGCGTCTCAGAGTGATGGGATCGGGACCAAATCCCTCAGAGTTTATACCTTTTGGTTCGAAAGCCAAATTGACTAGAAAATAGGATGGCTTGTTTTTCCATTTATTCAATCAACTGCTGGTAAGCAATTTTTTCCATGACTTTTGAAAAATAAGAGAGGACACTGATTGGTTGGTAGTTTTTAAACAGGGATCGATTTGAAGATTTGTAAATTGGTGTCACCTGAGCAATTTTCATGTTCTGAGGCACAATCCCCGTTTCTAGTGATACATTTATTACGGCACAATTAGGCACAATCCCCGTTTCTAGTGATACATTTATTACAGCACAATTAGAGTCACAATCCCCGTTTCACATATGAAACTGGTTTATCATTATCTTACTGTACTGTATCTTACTTTTCGAGTTACAGGTGGTTTTGATTGTGGTGAAATTTAGAAATTATTTTATGCTATGGTTTTGAAATATAATATCGAATTAGTTTTGCATTTCTGTGATGGAAAAATAAAATAGATACCTCGATTGTTATTGTTTCACAATAAAAATAATTTTAATTTCTATAATTTTGCTCTGCCTGTTCCTCCGCTCTGCATATACGGTAGGGAAAGAAACCGACTCTATCTTAGGATCGGGAGTACTTAACACGCATGCCAAGATTCAGCTTCACAGCGTTTGTCCAACTAGTCAATATCCGGTCCCGATATATCATATATATTAACACTTAGCATGTGTCTTAGAATCAGGCTGGTTTTACTAATTGAGTTTGATTTCCTAATTGACTAAGATTTCTAAGATTGTCACGTCTTCATTGAGTTATCATTAATCACTAAATGTACCATCACGTTCTATTATTCCCTTTAATTGATGTCAACAAATATATATATTTTACAGGATTCATTGTTTGTATTGTCAATGTATAGGGACTATACATTGGGTACGGTGGGACACCCTTATCTATTATCGAAAATTGAAACATCAAATAGAATATCATATTGACACTCAGAAATAATTTTTCATTGTCATAAAATTTTTCAAGAAATTAGTACATAGCTGGGGGGACTTTTTTTATTGAATGAATTACTATGGCAAACATTAGAGACTTACACCCACTAGGCCCATCAAAAACAAACAATTTATTGTTTTTGTTGTTTGTGGGGGTGTAAGTCTCTAATGTTTGCCATAGTGATTCATTCAATAAAAATTCTTTTTTCCAGCTGATGAGAAGCGGTGTGCTGGTCTCAGACACCGAAACGTAACCATATTTTTGACAAATTAATTTTTTTCCAAAGCTCTATCCGTTTTCGCGGCGACAAAAATGTCATATATTTTCTTATACTGTAATATAATATAGGCTTAGCTTTTATGCAGTTACTGTTGGTATCATTTCCCTAAATGATAGACGGGTAAGTTTAGGTTGTGATACACACTTGTATGTTGAGCATTGTGATTGTATTCTCTGGTCCTCGCGGCGAAAGCAATGTCCTGCAAAGCGGATGCGATTTTGTTCTAGTGTCAAGCTTGGGGGAACCAATGAGACACCTCCAATGTTATATAGTGTCTGGTTGGAGATGTGTGCATTGTACTTGACACAATGAACCCGGCGTAGCATTCTTGTGAATGTGCCATTCTGAGATTTGGTGTCCTTTTTTGATTTGGTGAGCATGGACTCCCATAGAGGAGTATGGGAACTACTGCTGCTCTAAATTATCGGACCTTAAGTTTCCGATTAATTCTCGGTGACTTCCAAATCCTGAAAAGCCTACTCAAGGCTGCCCATGCGTTTCCCTTACATATTCGAAGGTCCTCACCTGACTTCCGGATCCATGATCCCAGGTAACAGAAGTCGTCCACATGCTCAAGCATACCATCCTTTGAGCTTATGCTCGTCCGATCAGAGACTTGCTGAAGACTTTTAAAGTTAACTGTCAAAATTTTGGTCTTACTGGAGTTAATAAAAAGACCAACACTAGAAGCAGCATGTTCTAATGAGCTGAGGAGCCGTTGGGCTCCCTCTAGTGATTCTGAGAGTACTCCTAGGTCATCAGCAAAGTCTAGATCAGTTAGGTACTTGGCAGGATTTCCTCGACTTCTGGAGCCAGTAGGTGGAGTTATCATCACCCCATCATCATTATGATGATCTAAGGACATGCGTAGAACATAGTCAACCACAATTATGAACAAGAATGGTGCAAGTGTGTCTCCCTGGAGGACGCCCCATAACACTTCAAATGGTTCTGTGTCACCGTCAACAGTAGACACAAATGTTGTCGAACCATCGTATACTGATCTGATTGCTGCAATAATTTCATCAGGAATCCCATATAATGAAAAAGAAGGTGAACATACGTGAGCTCTGTCGCATCCCTATGGCCTGCCCAAAAAATATTGAAAAATAGTGTACCCAAAAAACGCACAGGTAGTTTATTTGAACAAATAAGTCGTCAAATTATGTTGCTTAAGTGGATTGTTTATATTTGCATAACGCAAATATAAACAATCCACTTAAGCAACATAATTTTTGGGTGAGGTAAAATAAACTATACCTTCAACTATATAACGATGAGCATTAAAGGGTGACCCACACACCATTCTGACTTTACAATTCCAAGCCTTGTAAATATTATTACATTCGGGTGACCAGTAGCCTAGTAGCCATAGTGACTAGTAGCAAAAGATCTCTGTATCTGGAGCAATTGCAGAGGTGAAGCAAAATTTAATTCGTTTCTGAGCCCAGATAATTTTCCAATAAAAGTACCTCCTTTTTGTAGTCTGTCCCTAGAAAAATCACCTTTAAATAAACGAGGTGACACCTACATGTTTAGATTGTTCAATCCAGGTTAAAACTATTCCATTTACTACGATCCGAGCAGATGGAGGATCCCAAGTACAAACAAGTGGAATACACTTGGTTTTACATTTACATTTCATAACATTAGCATTAGTACTAATCTAAAGTTTAAACTCCTTACAAAAATTAGTACAAATTTCCACCATAAATTGTAAACCGTTAATCGGAGGACAATGTAAAAGCACATTATCTGCATATACTAAACACACAAAATAGTGTAAACCAATTTGACAACCAATCGTTAAATCCCTAAGTCGCAAAATTAATATATTTTTATAACAATACAGAACAGGGTCAGATAAATTATCGAGCCCTGTCTTACACCATAAGAAAGAGAAAAAACATATGTCTTGTAATTCCAACGTGCAAATCCGGCTTGGTTCCGATAAATGAAAAATAGACAATGTAAAAAAAGCACATTGAAACGCTTTTTAATTAGTTCTAAAAATAATTGTTTCCACTGAACTAAATCAAAGTCCTTTGTAAACTCGATCAGACAACTATATAATATAATATATTGAAGTATATTCCGCATATAATAATTGACCACCTCACTAGCAGTCCAAGTACACATAGCAGTACTTGAATTAGACGTAAAATCAAACTTTAAGTCATCTAACTTTAATTTATGACCCTCTGATAATATCATAACCCACTCAAATAGTTTTAATAATAATGATGCTATGCAATGGCCCTATAGTTATCCACCAAGGAAATGCCACCAGCCTTGTCATTAATAAGCGGATCATCCGAGTTGGCGCGGGATCCCGACTTGTGAATACGTGTCATAGTATTGTACGCGTAGCCACGCCGGGACTATCAAGGTTGAAGGCCGTAGGCCGGACAAGTGTCTGGACAAACAAGTGAATCAACTGGGAGAAACTTAGAACTCAAAACACAGTAAAGGATGCTTACACAGTAGAAGTTTAGAACCGCTTTGAAGTACTTCAGTCAATGGATGAAGACCAGTATACCGATTCTAAATACCAAATCTTAATAAAAGGCTGATAGCATTGCAGCCACCAAACATCGAGGTCAGCCCTACAAGGTAAATATATGACAAAACGCTACCTATAGAAACAGGGGATTTCACACTGCACTGGCCGATTTCCAAAGAAGCATTAAAAGCATTTTTAATCATATAAAGCGCGTGGATAAGATGATATCCAGGCAGAGGTATGGGAAACAAGGGGGCTGAACAGACCATTGTTGGATGTTTGCAAGAGGATGTTGAAAGGGGAAAAGACACCACCAATTTGGACTACAGGTAAACTAAAACCCCTCCCTAAGAAACGAGACTGGTGTACCAACAAACTATCGTGGGATCTGTTCTGTCTGCTTGTGGTAGAGGCCAAAATATACAATAAAATGATTCTATATAGGATTAGGCCTCACATAGAGAAACTACTGCGTAAGAGCAAAAACGGACTTCGGCCAAATAGATAAACAATAGCTGAAATACTTCGCTATAGAGGCTTTTTGAGGGAATTAAGTCAAAGAATCTCCCCGTAATCCTGACATTTGTGTAATTTGAAAAAGCATCCGACTCCATTCAAAGAGGTAAAATTCTGGAAATCCTAAGAGCTTATGGAATACCAGCAGTAATTGTCGATGGCATTGCATTGCTATATTGTGACACAGAAGATCAGGTCTAACTAGATGGTGAAACTGGCTTCTTAATCGTACTAATGTCACTCACTAGCGCTACCTAGCATTCAGTACGATTATATTGACAGACAATTACAAATAAAATATGTGACAATGAATGCAATGGATAATATAACGAAGACCGCTTTCTTCCCTTGTCCTACAATATATTAAGCAGTGCAATATATAAAATTATTCCGGGGCAGGATCATAAAGTTATTCCTGGCAATGATTTTTTATAATAAGTTAATGTATTCCGACGTTGTATATACCTGACTACTTATGTGTTACCTTTTCCCGCATCCGTCTAATGTCACATAATTTAGTGGTTAAAAAGGGTCGTTGGTCTAGAATCCATGATGATATGAGGTGTGTGTTTGTGACAGCGGGTGTGTGCGTGCAAAATGAGGTACACGTCCTACTAAATTGCTCAATGTCCTCCCATTTAACCCTATTAAACCCGGGGGGGGGGTTCAATATGACCCCTCCCGTGGTTTTTTTATTATAATTCTGAAACAAACGCAGTTGGAATTCTGAAATTTTATGACTTTTCCTAAAAATCTATTGTCTTCCTAGCAGTGAAAACCGTTTTCAAAAATATTGGGTAGTTTTCGAGTTATAGCACCATTTTTTAACCCTACTTTTGGCACTTTTTTTGAGACGTTTTTTGAAAATTACATTTCATTAAATATTAATTGTAACATCTCTATTTTTTATTTACACCGGTTTTTTGGTGTTAGCAATTGGATGGAATTCATATAAATTGATTTAGAAATTTCAAACTTGTTTTTTTCGGCGAGTGCCAAATTTTGGTGCCAGCACCAAATTTTGAAATATGTCAATTTTGTAGATTGATTGTTTGAAACTTGTTTTTTACGCAATTGGGGTATTTTGGGGTTCTGGTTTTGATGAAATATATACGAGTTGCACCAAGCGTATCAAACTTGTATTTTTCGGTGCTGTGTGCAAATTTTGGCGCTAGCACGAAATTTTGAAAATCCATTCAATAGATAAAATTGCTTGTGACAATTTATTTCTTGCATTTTAGAGGTTTATGGCTGTTCTGAATTCAATGGAATATATAATTATCGAACTTGACATCTCAAACTTGTATTTTTCGGAAGTGGGTGCAAAATGTGGTGCTAGCACCAAATTTTGAAAACCATCAAATATATCAATTGATTGTGTCATCTTGTTTCTTGCGTTATATGGGTTTGTCAGGGTTCTGAATTCAATGGAATCAGTAAAAATTTCATAAGAGTTTTCAAACTTGTATTTTTCGCCGGTGGGTGAAAATTGTTGTTTTGCACCAAATTTTGGAAAATGAGTAAATTGATCAGTAGATAGTATCATCTTGTTTCTTGCGTTATACGGGTTTATGAGGGTCCTGAATCCGATGGAAACAATAAAAACAGCACTGGACATCGCAAACTTGTACTTTTTGGTGATGGGTACGAAATTTGGTGCTAGCACCAAAATTTGTCAAATTACGCCGAAAAATACAAGTCGCAATGATCTAGCATATTTGAAATGTATTCCATTAGAATCAGCGCCCTAGAAAACCTAAAAATGTGAATTTATAGCATCGTATAAGTGAATTAAAAATTTTGTGTTCTAACTGAAAAGTGCTGGTTACTTGTTTTTTTCATTTTTTTCCTACGCATAGAGGACTAAACAGCCATTTATGGTAATCATATCATTTTTAAATATTTTCCAATGTATTTTGCGCCCCAGAAAACCTGTATTGAAAAACAATTAGCCAAAAAATGTAACTTTCAAATTTTGTGAAAATTGTGCACTACTTGTAATTTTGGTGCTGCAATATTACCACTCCAGTCCATTTTTTTGAAATTTTTTTTTTCGGTCGGATCCAGACTAGTGATACCTACGTACAAACAAAAAATCAGACGTTTTCGTTAATATTTGTAGATTTTAGAGGGAGGGGTCAATATGACCCCCCCCCGGTATTTGTACAGCATTTTATAGCCCGGTACTAATAGGGTTAAGGCATAAATTTTCCGATTTGCAATCGAATCATTATTCAAACTTCAAAGTAAATAATCAGAGATCATGTCTGCAGTTATGTACTTATATATATTCCGTGTTAAACATTTATGAATAATATTTTACTTTTGGACACTTATGTGGTATTGAGCCATTTATTATAGGGTACTACCAATTTATATTCAATTGAATCCGATGCCATTTCAGTGTTATATTTAGTATATAAATAAGGTGTTGATTTGGGTATTGGTGTCGGGTAGATCTGAGTAATATTTGTGTAAAGTCAATCTTAATTGTTAATAAACTACTAACTAACTATGTACAGTACGATTGGGTGTCGTTAGTTCGAAAGTACTTTAGTTCCAAACCCGATACGTCAATACTAAATGTCATTAGTTCCACTAGAATAGTCTCTTAGTTCTAAACCGTGCGTCATTTGTTCTAAATCGGATGCAGTACATCATTAGTTCTAATCAAAGCGTCAGTAATTCTAATTGTTAACGTCATTAGTTGCAATTGAATAGCATTTAGACCTAAACACCTGTCAGAATTTAATTACGTGTTTGGAGAGTAGGCCTTAATTAAGTAATTTTTTAGATTTATATTAGCAACTTATTGGACAAGTGACTTATTGGGAAAGTGACCCATTTTTAGTTTGAAATAAATTTTTATTGGGTAAGTTACTCATTGGGTAAGTGGTATATTTGGCATGGGAAGTGACTGCACCCCATAATTACAACTTGCAATCACAGAGGAATTACTGGGATTTCTGAAGTAGTTCTCCAAATTAATATTATACAATTTCCAAAGTGAATCAGATGCAGATAAAGAAAGGTGTCGAAGTAGAGGCTACTCTATAAAATATAAAAACAAAAGGGAAAATCATATCAAAATTAATAACCAGAGGAAACTCAATAACCAAGGACCAACATAATTATGTAAATAATTATGAGTCCAAGATACATGGAAGTTATGAGGAAAGTAACCCAAATAATTATTGGGGCATTTGTCGGGGGACAATCCTGTCACGATCAGGTGGCCCATTGAACTGTGAGCAATGTTACAATGTCAGTAGGTGTTCTTGTCATACAGAAGACCAGCAGACATTGTCCAACAAATTCGTTGGACAATTAAGCCACAACTATAAATAATTTATTAATATTTAATTTAATTTAATTCGGACTTGCCGACAACAAAATATAAGATAAAATAAAGTACTGGGATGCACTGCACATATAAACATATGATATATAGCCAGCTATGTATGTAGTTATAAGGGAAATTAGGTTGCACAAATGTTAAAACTGCGAAATGGAAATTGTGAGTTAAAATGCAGGCCACAGGGGGGCAAGACACAATGAAGTAAAATTAGTATTACATACAAGTTTTTAAAAAATACCCAGCAATCGATCGCAAACGACCGACGACGCAAATGGTGCACAAAACCATCTCCTACACGATATTTAAGAAATTAATTATCCGGTCGTGTTTAACACGAAAGGGACCTGAACTGGCATAACAACTACGTATGAATTGTAAAATGATTGATTCTGCAGTAGAGATTGTCCCAGGGACGTGAGCAGGGATGAAATTTTGGAGCATGATTTTTTGGCTAAAATCGGAAAACCCAGAACGCTGATCAGTGAGCTTGATGATAACAAGGTCCAGTTAATGTTTAAGAACACAGGAACAGTTTTATACAAACAGCCCTTTTCTAGATGGTAAGACCATTTCGTTTTACTGTCCTCCAGTTGCAGATTAACATCGTACAACCCAGAGAACATCATACTGTAGATATTTCCAATATCTTGAGCAGATCAACCAAACAAGAGGACATCATTTGCGTATGCAATGATGCCGAGCCACAGGAGATAAAGATTGAAGTTACAAAGTTCTGCATCCAAGTCTGATAGGGTGCTGGCAGTATACAGGATATAGAATAATGGGGACAGCAATGCTCCCTGTTTAGTGCCTCGGGTCAGTCTAACACCTATACTATCGATGATTCCACCAAATTTCAGGAAGATAAATGTGGAGAGATAGTAAGAGAGAGTAACTAGACATATGGACGGATTCAGATGACTCATTAACTTTCTGAATAAATGTAAATATTCCATATTAACAAAGGCATTTGTAATGTCTAGTTGACATATATAGACTGTCTTTCCATTCATCCGCTGGGCTTCAAGAAATTCAAGAACTGTAGCTCCAATAATGTCGGATCAAATTTTACGTTGGTAAGCAAACTGAGAAGGAGGAATGAAGCCGGGGAGTGCCAAGAACTCATGAAGAATCACGCTCTCAAAAAACTTGCTGAGAATGCTGATACTTGCTATTGGATTATATGATGTTAGTGATAGTATATCCCGGCCCTGTTAAATAACTGAGTTACTGAGTACCAGTTAAATAACTGGGAGCAAATCTTGGGATAGGAGTAGCGACCACCCCTACCCTCGGGTAGCAGCTATCGAAAGAGGAGCCTTCGGGTTGCCTCCGGCTTCGGCCGACTGTTTGCTTTGCTTGATCCCGGCCCTTCCCCTTATACAGACTTGTAACAGCTGTATAACCAAAAACATCTGGAACTTGGCCTAGTCTAAAGCAGGCATTTATTATGTCTGCCAAAACACGGCACATGAGGCTAACTTCAACGCACAATAAATGTTCAACAACAAGAGAAAATACATCAGCTGATTTTCCCTTTGCCAATGCAAGAAACACATGCTTAGCTGTTGTTGGTGAGATAATTGGCAATGTAGAATCAGCACATTTGGATTTCAGCTATGAGATTAGTACATCAATATCCGCTTGGGTCCCGTATATTGTTAGTTGCAAGGTTCTCTTGTATAGAATCTCGAGCAGATTCTGGAGGGGGAGTGGTGTTCTTATAATTAAAGGTGGACCAAAATTTCTTTGGATTCTCTCTCATATACCTTGCCTTTCGTAGAATCGATTCAGACCAGTTCTTTTTCAGTAGCCAGTTCTTCAGCCGACATATTGACTGACGAGAATGTTTATAGGTGGCCCCATAAACGCTATTGACATTCTTGTCTTCACAACACCATAATCTGTACAATTTTTTACAGGTTATTGATGGAATGATCTTCGATCTAATCCGGGTATTTCTTGTAAGTCGTCTCTTGTTCACCTTGGAGATATGTTCATCTGCCGCTCTGTAAATTATCCCTTGGATTGAGGTTACAAATTCAGTCAAGTCTTCTATATTCCAAGTAAAATGCAGAGTACCAATGTTCTTATATAGTTCATTAACTCTCTGTTCAATCTCATCTTGATATTTACCCAAATTATTTCATTAACCCTATTCCAAGCTATCTTTAACAGACTCTTTAAAGGCCTGAATTTGTTAGTTGTCTTCAACTTTGGCCATTCTTTAGAATCGTTGGTTTCTAATTTATGTTGAGCATTCAGCTGGAACTTGAATGAAGCCATAACTGGAATGGGGTCTGATTGGTATAGTGCATTTGCTTGACATACTTGTCCATCTGAAAATTGCTCGAATCCTCTGGAACTCGTTATAATGTGATCAATGTAGGACTGGCCATGGCCTCTAAATCTAACACTGGGACCGTCGAAGTTGTAGGTGTCAGCAGCGATAAGCTTATGATTGGTGAGAAAGTAATGTAGTCTATCACCACGAGGGGTTGCCGTCATTCTGCATTTACGGGGACCTTGGAGGGGACCGACATCAGAGTTGCTATCGGCTAGTATAATGGGAATAGCATCATCATAAAGGTTAACAACATTTCTCAGTCGGCCGAGAAATTCTTCATAACAGTGCTGGGCTTGGATGAATCCAGTGCATAGCAACACAGAATGAGCATTGCTGATTGCGAAGTGAGCCATGTATTCCAATAATATCATCGCCGCTTATAACATTCACGACATCAAACATATCCTTTCTGTACCATAAAGCACAACCACCAGCTCCCCTTTTCTGTTAGGGTTCGACATCCGCTTTCTCACAGTAAATAAACACTTGAAGTCGCCATCCCAGTGTGACAAGGACTCTGTAGCTTCCATAGAGTCTAGCCAGTGCTCCTGAACTGATAAAATGTCCAACTGAGACAGTAACGTAGATATATGATCTGAACTCGAATCAAAGCCATGGCAATTAAAGGTACCAACACGAAGAGGATAATTTGTGCCAGATTGCTGGGTATCAGTGCTAAAAGTGTGGCAAAGCACTACGTGGTCTCGAGGGTGCTTGTGGAAGCTTGTTTGTGTTCAAGGGGGTCTTATGTGGGTCAGTGGACCCATGAACTATACTTTCATTGTCCATTGATCGCTGATAGGGAGTATTAGTGAGCCAGTTACGACAGCGGATTCCATCAGGCCAGAAATCAGCATCAGTTAGTAGTTGCTGATCATAACGATCAACAGTAATGCGCATACTTTTTTTGCTACCTGTTATACTCAAAGTCTTGATTCTGTGAATGTTGATATGTCTTTCATATAACAATGATCCAACTTCTTTGGCATTGCAGTGTCTTGGGATTCCAGCAACAAACAGATTTGCATACGGGTGTTCCAAGTCACAACCGACTCTACTGAATGAAGGCCGATAGGACATCGGCTTGGGATCAGAGTGTCTTATGGGATTCGTTTGTGAATTGCGCATTGTATTAGGGTGTTCCAAATCATAACTGACTCTACTGGATGAAGCACAACAAGACATCGTCTTGTGATCAGTGTGTCTTATGGGATTGGTTTGCATGTTATTGTTCCTGGTCACGTTAAGGTTAACAGGAGGGCGAGGTTGGGGATCTCTGTGTGCTAAGCCATGACTGACTGGATTAACACCTGACTGTTGCTGGGTAGAACCATCTACATGTGACTGTATATTGCGGTAGTTGTTGGACTTGGTAGGCATATTCGATTGATTATATTTACGTAAATAACTTTTTGTGTCTGAGTTCCTGGAGAGAGGTGGCCACACTTGATTACTGTGTCAGTCATTATTTGCCTCATCTTCCTCATCAACAGTGGCAAGGTGTTCAAAGATATTTTCCCCAATAGATTTTCTAGAGATAGTTACTTGGTTATTGTCACTGAAGGCTGCTTTATGTTTATTTTTTGGATTGATCCAGGTATTGGTTGACAGTGGAGTTGCGGCAGTAGAGTTGGAGGTCGCGGTGTAAGTACAGCTCTTGGTGGTTGATTGTGCTCTAACAATATTACAGGAAGTATCTTTGTCTACCATGACGGCACTTCGGTGAGAGTTATTTTCAGCTTGAAGCACTAGACGAGCATGCCTTTCTTGAGAGAGTTCATCCTTGAGGTTTGTAATTTCTTGTTTGAGAACTGCGTTTTCATTCTCAATTTTACAGAGACGAGATTATATTACATCAACAGATTGCACCAAATCTAACCTCAGTTGGCCATATTGCGATTTAGGTATAGCATAGCTGGAAGATGCCTGATAATCAGGATTTATATCTTTGAGCCTCTTCCTGCACAGTTCAGTGAATGTACCTTCATCCATGCAGATCATCAATTCATGCACATCCGCTGCTAGCACCTTTGCAGAGCTCCGGGGAGTCAGCTCAAGTGAGACAGTTTGACTAGGGTTCATAAAGTTTTTACATAGTCTCCCACGTATACTGGTAAGGGTGGAGAAGCTATCTGAAGTGAGGGTATTGAGAACTTTTTTCTTCCCTTGATTCATCAATTTGGTTAAATTATACTCTTTGTATGCTGGAAACCTGTATGATTAAACACTTTACACTGTTTTTCCCAGGCATTTATGTTTGGATCCTGAGGAATGATGATAGCCTCATTACAGTGTTTAGAATCTTCAGTATTTCTTTTATGATATCTATCGATTGGATTCTTTATGGACTTTGTGAGGATCACTTCTCTGATCCATTCCCGTATGGGTACACTTTCTTTCAGCCGCGATAGAATGATTGCTGATGTACAATCCACTTGATTAAAGGCCAGGAGATATCCATATAGGCAAAGGTGAACTCCACAGTTGTAACCATTAGATTGGACTGGAAGGAATGGTCGAGCTGTGATAGGGCGCCACCTATCAAGGATCTTCCTCTTATTTTCTGAAGAGCTATCATCAATCATATTAAAAGCACCTGCCAGATTTTAGATGTTGTTGAGTTAGGTTCTATGTCCCCTAGAGAGCAGTACAAGCACAGTACTGCTCGACAAACGGTTGCAACGGTTGATGGGATGTGTGAGTAAAGTAATCCCAAACTAATAAACGAGAATAGGAGACAATATGTAACAAAATAAGTGACATGATTTAGAGAGTAACAATAGAGGATGACATATTGGCTACAGAGTGAGTGATGGTAAGATGTGAGTACAAAGACATTGAGAAGGTGTGAATGCCTATTGGAGAACTAAAAATCGGGTGTTAAATATGTATTGGCAGACCGAACAATGATGCAATATCTACTGTAGGGATATAATTTATTAGTTTATTATTGTATTATTAGTTATTAGTGATTACGCTACTTCACACCGTACGTGCAATAGCTTTTATTAGTGAGACAATATTACTAGTAAATGCCATTAAACAGTGAACAAGAACCCTCATATTTATTACTACACTGCTTCCGGGGTCTAATTCATATCCTCGACTGGCCACTCATTGGACCGACAGCAGGTTCCCTGAACGAAACCGGAATCACGTGGGTAACGAGGTAGGCATTTCTACTACAGAGTGCCTGTGGAATCGGATAAGGGTCTTTCGATTATCTCATACACACCCGATGTCCCTCTGGTGACCTTTTCCAGAGAAGTTCCCTTACAGGACGACATGCTACTCTACGGTTCACTGTGTCAAGTACAATGAACACATCTCCAACCAGACACTATATAACATTTGAGGTGTCCGTCATTGGTTCCGTACACATCTCCAACCAGACACTAAATAACATTGGAGGTGTCTAATTGGTTCCGCACACATATCCAACAAGACACTAAATAACATTGGAGGTGTCTAATTGGTTCCGCACACATATCCAACAAGACACTATATAACATTGGAGGTGTCTCATTGGTTCCCCCAAGCTTGACACTTGAACAAAGCCGCCTCTACTTTGCAGTGCATTGCTTTCGCCGTGAGGACCAGCCAGAGCAGACATAACCTTGTGCTTTGGCGCCCTCATGGAGTGAATAAGCTGGTGGACAGCCAATGACTTTCTTGAGACGCATCTTGAACATGCGGATTATCTAGCAAATGTTATGGGTGATGGGGAGTTGTGGCCGTTCAATTTTGGCGACAAGTCGGCATAATATTCTTAATATATATATGTAATATATATATATATAATGCTGCTGCAATGCAGCATGCCGATCCTAGAAACGCTACTCATTAATACTCCTCACAAGTCAGAAAAGGTGCGCGTCGGATTCTGACAGTTGTTGATTAATTTATCCATATTTATCATAATTTGTGCTTTTCACTAATATTCAATTTTTTTACCCTTGCGGAATAAGAAAATTCATCAAAGAATAATAAAATCATGCCTTGCAGTGCAGTGAAACTGCACCTCCATGAGAGAATTCTTCCAATCGTAAAGGTATATTCATACGAAAGTATATACTGATGGGTTGTCGGCGAATGCTATTGGTTGACAATGTGAAGGGTGGGCCTTGATTTAATAAAACAGTAGGCGAATTGAATCTAATTTTTTCACTTTGTTTTTTCTCACCGTCACAGCAATCAACTTATTATTATAAATTAACAGCCTGGGCCTGGTATTTTGGGTTACATTGGTTTCTACAACATAAATGTATAATAGTTATTCTTTGAGGAATGTTTGCCATTCCTTGCAGAGCACGGGAATAACATTGTACATTACTACTTTGAGTGATTAGATGGCCTAAATATGATATCCCACTCCATAGCGAATTCTTCATCCGTCCTGGTAGCTCAGCGCACACACCCGGCTGAAGATAACCGGAAGTTTGAAACCTTGATACCGGATTCGAGCCCTAATAGGGTCGGTTGATATTTTTCGCTATGGGGAGCATTATCATATTGTCCTATTACATTATATACTTAATTCACCGTCACTCACACCACCACAATTCATTTATTATAAATCCTGTACTATTGTTTGGTACAAATGTACAAAAATTAAAATTATTTGCTTAAAAACTCTCCAACCAATAAAGTGACTGACCTATTGAAGTATTTATAATTAAATGGATACAATTACTAAACGAAGTTCCATTGCCTCATCAATAATCGATGTATTTACAATGAAGGAGGGCGATCAATCGTGTTGGGATGTTGATTTTCTCACACGAAAAGGGCAACGCAACTTAATGCTGAGAAACTTAATGATTCCCCTAATCCCAACTGTTTTCCTAATAATACAGGTAAGTCTTACATAGTAGTTATAGGGTAAACAATGCGTCTACATCTACCCCTACTGCCTACACAATTAAAACTACAGTACTTGTAGACATGTTTGTTTGATAAGAAGAGTGTTACAGAAGCGAGTTTAAAGGAACAAAAACAATAAACGAGAGTTAGGCATTTTATTGAAACCCCAATTTAATTGAGAATCAACAGCTTATAGTCAGTGAGATTATAGTCCGATCAACAGTCAGATGTATAGCCCTACTTGCATGCGGAACATGTACTGTATGTGTAGGCCTACCTGCATACGGTACATGTACTGTATGTGTAGGCCTACCTGCCTACGGTACATGTACTGTATGTATAGGCCTACCTGCATACGGTACATGTACTGTATGTGTAGGCCTACCTGCATACGGTACATGTACTGTATGTATAGGCCTACCTGCATACGGTACATGTACTGTATGTGTAGGCCTACCTGCATACGGTACATGTACTGTATGTGTAGGCCTACCTGGATACGGTACATGTACTGTATGTGTAGGCCTACCTGCCTACGGTACATGTACTGTATGTATAGGCCTACCTGCATACGGTACATGTACTGTATGTGTAGGCCTACCTGCATACGGTACATGTACTGTATGTATAGGCCTACCTGCATACGGTACATGTACTGTATGTGTAGGCCTACCTGCATACGGTACATGTACTGTATGTGTAGGCCTACCTGGATACGGTACATGTACTGTATGTGTAGGCCTACCTGCATACGGTACATGTACTGTATGTGCAGGCCTACCTGCATACGGTACATGTACTGTATGTATAGGCCTACCTGCATACGGTACATGTACTGTATGTATAGGCCTACCTGCATACGGTACATGTACTGTATGTATAGGCCTACCTGCATACGGTACATGTACTGTATGTGTAGGCCTACCTGCATATGGTACATGAACTGTATGTGTAGGCCTACCTGCATACGGTACATGTACTGTATGTGTAGGCCTACCTGCATACGGTACATGTACTGTATGTGTAGGCCTACCTGCATACGGTACATGTACTGTATGTGCAGGCCTACCTGCATACGGTACATGTACTGTATGTATAGGCCTACCTGCATACGGTACATGTACTGTATGTATAGGCCTACCTGCATACGGTACATGTACTGTATGTATAGGCCTACCTGCATACGGTACATGTACTGTATGTGTAGGCCTACCTGCATATGGTACATGAACTGTATGTGTAGGCCTACCTGCATACGGTACATGTACTGTATGTGTAGGCCTACCTGCATACGGAACATGTACTGTATGTGTAGGCCTACCTGCATACGGAACATATTCTTATTGAGAATGTTTTTGATTTTTTCGTATCTAAATAAATAAATACGGTACAACTACGTGTAAGGCAAATTCTAATAATCCAATATCGGTATTCTACTCC
>JAUCBJ010001602.1:0-48290 GCA_032718475.1 Nemertoderma westbladi
TACATCAGTACATCCATCATCCTATTGGGTCAAACAGCTGAGGAAGAAGGTAAAAGCGGTAGTGGGGCAGTGCCAGACCTGCCGACGAGCGAAGAAGGAGCGAGCCGTACAGGAGATGGCGCCACTACCGGCGAGTAGGGTAAGACAGCACGACCCGCCATTTACGCATTGCGGTGTGGACATGTTCGGGCCGATAAAGATCAAAGTGATGCAACACACGGAGAAACGCTACGGCATTATCTTCGTATGCAACAACACATGGGCTGTAGGGATTGAACTCGCCCAAGATGCAACCGCATCAGCATTCATTAATGCCTTAGAAAGGTTTAGAGACCGCAAAGGTGGGACGATCGCAGTGATATACAGCGACAACGGCACCAACTTTGTGGGCGCAGAGAGTGAGATGGCAGAGGCCTTGGACATCTTGGAGGGAGAAGAAGTCAGGGCAGCCATGAGACGACGACAAGTAAAGTGGGAGAGAAGGACGCCGTATGCACCACATACACTAGGATGCGTCGAGAGACTGGTGGGCAGTTCAAAGCGTCTAATGACGAAGCTAATGAACACCCACATGGTCACTGAGGACGTCTTACGGACAGTACTTGCGAAGTGCGAGGGGATCATTAATAGCAGACCGCTATATCCGGAGAATGATGACCCTGAGTCATTAGACGTGCTGACGCCTAGCCATTTCCTGATGGAAAGGCCAGCGAGCATTGATATGCGGGGTGTAGACCCAGATGACATACACTCCCGCCAAAGTTGGAAAGTCGCTAAAGCAATAAGCGCAGAGTATTGGAGGAGGTGGGTCGAGGAATACCTACCCACACTCCATAAAAGGAGTAAGTGGAGGAAGCCAAATAGGGAGTTAAGAGAGGGAGATCTCGTAATCGTTACGGATGATACTATCATCAACAACCAATGGCGGTTGGCGAGAGTTGTAGGCACTTACTCCGACGAGGACGGAAGAGTCCGATCGGTAGAAGTGCGGATAGGTGGTAAGATAGGTGCAAAGGACAGAAAAACCTACAGGAGAGCTGTAGGGAAATGCTGTCTGCTAGAAGGAGCACCTTAGTGGAATTAGAGAAGAGTTTAGTCGTCCAAGATTTGGACTGAGGGGGGTGGGATTGAGGGCGAGACGCCCTTCCCACGCAAGAAAAAATGGAAAATAAAAATAAAATAAATAAGTACATAGTAGGTACACAGTTAGTAGGCAGAAGTTAGTTAAGAGGTACGTAGTACCTAGTTAGTTAGTTAGAGTTAGAGGGTACGTAAGTACCGCTAGTTAGTTAGAGTTAGAGGGTACGTAGTACCGCTAGTTAGTTAGAGAGTTAGAGGGTACGTAAGTACCGCTAGTTAGTTAGAGTTAGAGGGTACGTAGTACCGCTAGTTAGTTAGAGAGTTAGAGGGTACGTAAGTACCGCTAGTTAGTTAGAGTTAGAGGGTACGTAAGTACCGCTAGTTAGTTAGAGTTAGAGGGTACGTAGTACCGCTAGTTAGTTAGAGAGTTAGAGGGTACTTAAGTACCGCTAGTTAGTTAGAGTTAGAGGGTACATAGTACCGCTAGTTAGTTAGAGTTAGAGGGTACGTAGTACCGCTAGTTAGTTAGAGAGTTAGAGGGTACGTAAGTACCGTTAGTTAGTTAGAGAGTTAGAGGGTACGTAAGTACCACTAGTTAGTTAGAGTTAGAGGGTACGTAGTACCGCTAGTTAGTTAGAGAGTTAGGGGGTACGTAGTACCGTTAGTTAGAGAAGAGTTAGAGGGTACGTAGTACTGTTAGTTAGAGGAGAGTTAGAGGGTACGTAGTACCGTTAGTTAGTTAGAATTAGAGTTAGAGGGTACGTAGTACCGTTAGTTAGAAGAGAGAGAGTAAGAGGTAAAAGGGGTATATAAGATATAGATATTAGTTAGCAGTTAGTAGCGAGAGGGGGGCATGTGAGTACAGCTGGGTAAATCGTGTGACCACACGACGCATACTGCTGTACTACATAGGCCCACAGAGTAGGCCAGAATGTGGATTAGAGAATAGAATAATCCATAGGCAGTAGTAAGTAGTAGGACAGTAGAATCAAAGTTAAATAGTTAAATAAATAGAATAGGGCTGAAAGTTACAAATAATGGCAACACAAGGAAAGTTATTCTAGAACATAATAAAATTAACGGACAGAAATCGTAAATTACGCTCATTTACTAGCTTCAAAATTAATTAGTAATAATTTAGGTTAAAAGGCGCAGTTAAGTAAGAAATAGGCCATTATCGAACTGTACAGAACATCCTAGATACATCACTCATCTGTATTGCGCCTTGGTAAGGCACCACCTTGCAGGTGAGCGAGTGAGTGTTCGGAATGGCGAGCAAGTTGATCAGGAAGAGAAAGGCGGAGTCAGGAGGAAAGGAGATACTGGTGGATTTCACCGAGAGGCATCCGGAAGAGAAGACGAGAGGATACTACGAGAGGTTAGGAAAGGGGTCACGCGGCGCGAGCGCTGCAGGATCACTTCAGGGAGATGCACGAACAGCGGCTGGTCGGGACCTACGGGACGCCGTCGCTGGACAACGCGATCTTCCAACGAAGTTCGGGATTCCGAAGTACCCGAGGGAATCACCGAGGAAGGACTGGAAGAGATTCATAGAGTCCGTCAACAGAGGAGGATATATGATCCTAGACGACGAGGGAACCGTGGAAGACGAGGTGGGTTCGAGACGAGGAACGTTGGGGTCGGCCAGGACCATACTCCTACATTTGGCCGCGCCAAATGGGGACATCTTCTTATTCGATCTAGGAACGTATGGGAAGAAGGACGGGCCGAAATTAAACCGGTTACCGAAAGCGGTACAAGTCTTGGTAAGAGAGAAGTCGACGACGAAAGTGGGATCGGCGATTCGCGAGGATGCGGAGAGAATCATCGGTCCGGACGCCACCAACCTCCTGGATATGCAGAAGGTCTTTATGGCTATGACGGCACCGGATGGGTTGGGGGTAGTCGAAAACAAAGGCCAATGCGGGGCGGTGGCAATGGGCCAATTATTGGGGCTCGTGTGCCACAAACCGATGGATTGGGGGAAGTTTAGGGAAGAATACGGAGCAGAACTAGCGAACTCGCTAAAGTGGGGAGCGAGACCGGGAAAGCAGGAGGTATATCAATTCCGCAGGGGAGCGATAAAGGTATATCAGAAGCGATATATCCTGCAGGAGGACTGGATGATGATAAGTTTGCTTAACTTATTCATGACCGTGGTTATCGAGAGGGAACCAGGGGCATTTCTGTTATCGGGATCACCCCTAAGCTACAGGAGAGCCTTTAAAGTGGCCTTCGACGGTCTGGTAGACCACCCGGGGCTGAAGGGCGAGTCGGTGTACTACAACAGCCGGCATCTGGTAGACGGGGAGACAGATACGCCGTATCAGAGATGGGAGCAGCTAGAAACGGATAGACGAGAAGCAAAGCGACTAGAGGAAGTCGCCAGACGGGAGAGGATAGAAGCAGAGGAGAGGGAAGAGGAGGCCAGGACACAGAGTTACGGCTTCGAGGAACAGGCAGGCCTAGACGAACTTCATTGGACTTCATCAGGGAGTTCGGGGGAGTCTCTAGGGCGAGAACTGGGATGGACGGTGGGATCACCGAAACAGTCGACGTCAGGGTTGCAAACGATGCCCATACCAGCGGGCGCCGAAGGCGACCAACCGCCAAGGAAGTTAAGGGAGTTAGAAGGATGGAGAGCTACGGGCGAGAGCCAAGGCGGGAAGGGACATAGTGGATCCATCGGGATACCGGGGTTGGAGTCACTGCCAGAGGAGGAAGACGACGACGACGAGTTCGGAGAGATGCCCGCCATCGAGAGGATAGGCCACTCGGACACGGACTGGGTTGGCGGAAGGGTGGTGACGGCCAGTGGGGCGAGGGCCTTCTGGAACAGATCCGGCAAGCGGACCTGGGTGCACGAGGAGCCGGCGATGGATTTCGCGGGGAGCACTATCAGGTTGGGCGAGCAACCGGGGACGGCACCACGGATAGTATTCGGGGAGACGATGCCAGAGAGGGGCGGAGAGATCGACGTAGATAGAGACACCAACGTGAAGAAGTTCGCCTACCAGCGACTCCACAGACCGCGGAGATCGCTTGGGACGAAAGACGAGGTGGGACGGGAGACATTGGTACTCGGCTGCGACTACTGTGGGAGACAGACCCACCAGGAAAGGAGCTGCTTGTACCGGTTCCAGAAGGGAACCTTTTGTCTCTACTGCCAAGAGCCAAGCCACAGGATGGGGGCGTGTCCACGGTTGCATAACCGATGTCCAAAGTGCCACTTTCGGGGACACTACGGACGCGAGTGCGACTGGATGGACGACGAGGAGAAGTTCACAAGATTCGAGGAGTGGGCCGACGTCGGGGCCATGACGCGCCTGCGCATGAAGTCCCAGGAGTTCAAGTGGGGTTTCTTCCTTATCAATCAGGAGACTCACATGGAAATCATAAAGCGGAGGCTACCGTTTACCTACCAAGAGGTAGCAACGGCGGCGTCGTACGCCGGAGTGATGAACACGCAAAGATATTTGGACAGGTGGACGCCACAGAACCGAAGGGAGTTTAGGGATTTCTTGGCGGAGCACGTACCGCAAGCAATGAAAATGATCCTATGGGACGCCACCAGAGGGAGACAACCGGGCCACTCTGAGGGGCCACCGGCGAAGCGATATCGGGCACTAATAACACCAGCGCCCAAGGAGCCAACGACCGGGATCAGCAGGGAGGTGGCGGCGAAGGTCCGAAAGCAGAAAGCGGATCCCAGAGGAACGGTGGTAACCAAGAAACGACCCAGGGAAGAGGACGCCAGGGGGAACTATCCCCAGAGGAACAGATAGGTTCCCAGAGTCGAGGGAGAGAGACTGGGACTTGGACGTGGTACGCCTGGAAGGCGCCGCGTGAGACGTACGAACTATTAAGTACAAATCTAATTAATGCAAATAATCATAATATAAGTGCAATTTGTATGTACGTACGTAGTAATTAGTAATCTACAAATATACGTTCGGGGTAAGTACTATAGTCATACAACCTTTCTCAATTAGCTACTGGGACTGGGGGATAACTGACTATGGCACTATGGACGAGACACCAGACAATTTCACACTTCTTGAGTGCGACGGCACAAGAGGGGGGGGGGGGAGATTCGTCAGGAGGAATGAGATAGTCAAAGTGGGGTTGAGGGACGGAGTAATAGAGCGAAGTGCAGAGAGAGTGCGGACGCAATTCTAGTGTGTGGGGGGGAGAATAAGAGGCTGAGTGAGGGACGAGGAGGTCCAAGTGTATGCGAGAGTTAGGGTGAGAGTGGAGAAGAGATAGGGCGAAAGTGTTGGGGAAACAAAAGTTGCGTGAGAGGTGAGCGCGATCGGCCCGACATGAGACGCCAGGCACACAGGGTAGCGTTATCATACCCATAGGGAGCGGCCTGGAAAGCCGGCTCCGAGAGAAAAGAATTCCACCCCACACCCGATACTAGATCGGGATCCAGCGGGATTGTAGCGCACTTTTTTGGTTGATGCTATCTTCTTACCGGGAAGATAGCATGGGGGGGAGTGTTAGCTTATTCAATCCCGCTTACACCCCATAAAGTTAAGCCGATAAGCAATATTGGGAGCCATGAGATTGGGTAATCAACCAACTCGTGCCACCCCAATAAGAATGGGAAGGAGAAGCACACAATGAGGGTCAGGGGCCAAACCCCTAACCCAGAGAGAACAGGTGGAGTGAACGGGAACACTCCAAAGGGCGCCAACAAGGGTATCAACCAATCAGAGGGGGGAAAGGCATCGATTAGGTAGAGTAACAAGGCCAACCGAGCAATATAGCCACTTGGCAGTAATCATATCAGTTCAGTTATCTCAGTGCAATACTGGTGCTAGTTTAGGTTAGATAGTTTAGCTAGGGAAGGACCGGGACTTTAGTTACCGTATCCCGCCTTCCGTGTACAACAATCTATATCTATATCTCTATACCGATCATTATATACAACGAACGACACGAACCCATTTACTCTTCACACACGGCGGGGACGCGTGAACTAACAACGGATAAACCGGGATTCCTCCTGGATCCCGTCACATTTTCGGTAAAAAAACTTATCATTCGAGGTTAAGACCCCTAGATCCCTTCCTATAATAAATGTATAATAACAAACACCTCGAAAAATACAGCTTGCCAACAGATTCTTACTAAAAATAAATTATGGAACACATTGGTTTCAATGCGGAGGCGTCTCCAATATGATAAGTGGAATGGAACACATCGGTTTCAATGCGGAGGCGTCTCCAATGATAACTGGATGGAATGGAACACATTGATTTCAATGCGGAGTGTCTCCAATGATAACTGGAATGGGACACATTGGTTTCAATGCGGAGGCGTCTCCAATGATAAGTGGAATGGAACACATTGGTTTCAATGCGGGGGCGTCTCCAATGATAACTGGAATGGAACACATTGGTTTCAGTGCGGAGGCGTCTCCAATGATAAGTGGAATGGAACACATCGGTTTCAATGCGGAGGCGTCTCCAATGATAAGTGGAATGGAACACATCGGTTTCAATGCGGAGGCGTCTCCAATGATAACTGGATAGAATGGAACACATTGATTTCAATGCGGAGTGTCTCCAATGATAACTGGAATGGGACACATTGGTTTCAATGCGGAGGCATCTCCAATGATAAGTGGAATGGAACACATTGGTTTCAATGCGGGAGCGTCTCCAATGATAACTGGAATGGAACACATTGGTTTCAATGCAGGGGCGTCTCCAATGATAACTGGAATGGAACACATTGGTTTCAATGCGGGAGCGTCTCCAATGATAACTGGAATGGAACACATTGGTTTCAATGCGGGGGCGTCTCCAATGAAAACTGGAATGGAACACATTGGTTTCAATGCGGGGGCGTCTCCAATGATAACTGGAATGGGACACATTGGTTTCAATGCGGGGGCATCTCCAATGATAACTGGAGTGGAACACATTGGTTTCAATGCGGGGGCGTCTCCAATGATAACTGGAGTGGAACACATTGGTTTCAATGCGAGGGCGTCTCCTATGATAAGTGGAATGGAACACATTGGTTTCAATGCAGAGCGTCTCCATTGATAACTGGAATGGAACATATTGGTTTCAATGCGGGGGCGTCTCCAATGATAACTGGAGTGAAACACATTGGTTTCAATGCGGAGGCGTCTCCAATGATAAGTGGAATGGAACACATCGGTTTCAATGCGGAGGCGTCTCCAATGATAAGTGGAATGGAACACATTGGTTTCAATGCGGAGGCGTCTCCAATGATAAGTGGAATGGAACACATTGGTTTCAATGCGGAGGCGTCTCCAATGATAAGTGGAATGGAACACATCGGTTTCAATGCGGAGCGTCTCCAATGATAAGTGGAATGGAACACATCGGTTTCAATGCGGAGGCGTCTCCAATGATAAGTGGAATGGAACACATCGGTTTCAATGCGGAGCGTCTCCAATGATAAGTGGAATGGAACACATCGGTTTCAATGCGGAGGCGTCTCCAATGATAAGTGGAATGGAACACATCGGTTTCAATGCGGAGGCGTCTCCAATGATAAGTGGAATGGAACACATCGGTTTCAATGTGGAGGCGTCTCCAATGATAACTGGATGGAATGGAACACATTGGTTTCAATGCGGAGCGTCTCCAATGATAACTGGAATGGGACACATTGGTTTCAAAGCGGGGGCGTCTCCAATGAAAACTGGAATGGAACACATTGGTTTCAATGCGGAGGCGTCTCCAATGATAAGTGGAATGGAACACATCGGTTTCAATGCGGAGGCGTCTCCAATGATAAGTGGAATGGAACACATCGGTTTCAATGCGGAGGCGTCTCCAATGATAACTGGATGGAATGGAACACATTGATTTCAATGCGGAGTGTCTCCAATGATAACTGGAATGGGACACATTGGTTTCAATGCGGGGGCGTCTCCAATGAAAACTGGAATGGAACACATTGGTTTCAATGCGGAGGCGTCTCCAATGATAAGTGGAATGGAACACATTGGTTTCAATGCGGAGCGTCTCCAATGATAAGTGGAATGGAACACATTGGTTTCAATGCGGGGGCGTCTCCAATGAAAACTGGAATGGAACACATTGGTTTCAATGCGGGAGCGTCTCCAATAATAAGTGGAATGGAACACATCGGTTTCAATGCGGAGGCGTCTCCAATGATAAGTGGAATGGAACACATAGGTTTCAATGCGGAGGCGTCTCCAATGATAAGTGGAATGGAACACATCGGTTTCAATGCGGAGGCGTCTCCAATGATAAGTGGAATGGAACACATCGGTTTCAATGCGGAGGCGTCTCCAATGATAAGTGGAATGGAACACATTGATTTCAATGCGGAGCGTCTCCAGTGATAACTGGAATGGGACACATTGGTTTCAATGCGGGGGCGTCTCCAATGAAAACTGGAATGGAACACATTGGTTTCAATGCGGAGGCGTCTCCAATGATAACTGGAATGGAACACATTGGTTTCAATGCGGAGGCGTCTCCAATGATAAGTGGAATGGAACACATCGGTTTCAATGCGGAGGCGTCTCCAATGATAAGTGGAATGGAACACATCGGTTTCAATGCGGAGGCGTCTCCAATGATAAGTGGAATGGAACACATCGGTTTCAATGCGGAGGCGTCTCCAATGATAAGTGGAATGGAACACATTGATTTCAATGCGGAGCGTCTCCAGTGATAACTGGAATGGGACACATTGGTTTCAATGCGGGGGCGTCTCCAATGAAAACTGGAATGGAACACATTGGTTTCAATGCGGAGGCGTCTCCAATGATAACTGGAATGGAACACATTGGTTTCAATGCGGAGCGTCTCCAATGAAAACTGGAATGGAACACATCGGTTTCAATGCGGAGGCGTCTCCAATGATAAGTGGAATGGAACACATTGATTTCAATGCGGAGCGTCTCCAGTGATAACTGGAATGGGACACATTGGTTTCAATGCGGGGGCGTCTCCAATGAAAACTGGAATGGAACACATTGGTTTCAATGCGGAGGCGTCTCCAATGATAACTGGAATGGAACACATTGGTTTCAATGCGGAGCGTCTCCAATGAAAACTGGAATGGAACACATCGGTTTCAATGCGGAGGCGTCTCCAATGATAAGTGGAATGGAACACATTGATTTCAATGCGGAGCGTCTCCAGTGATAACTGGAATGGGACACATTGGTTTCAATGCGGGGGCGTCTCCAATGAAAACTGGAATGGAACACATTGGTTTCAATGCGGAGGCGTCTCCAATGATAACTGGAATGGAACACATTGGTTTCAATGCGGAGGCGTCTCCAATGATAAGTGGAATGGAACACATTGGTTTCAATGCGGAGGCGTCTCCAATGATAACTGGAATGGAACACATTGGTTTCAATGCGGAGCGTCTCCAATGAAAACTGGAATGGAACACATTGGTTTCAATGCGGAGCGTCTCCAATGATAAGTGGAATGGAACACATTGGTTTCAATGCGGGGGCGTCTCCAATGAAAACTGGAATGGAACACATTGGTTTCAATGCGGAGCATCTCCAATGATAACTGGAATGGAACACATTGGTTTCAATGCGGAGCGTCTCCAATGAAAACTGGAATGGAACACATTGGTTTCAATGCGGAGGCGTCTCCAATGATAAGTGGAATGGAACACATTGGTTTCAATGCGGAGGCGTCTCCAATGATAAGTGGAATGGAACACATTGGTTTCAATGCGGGGGCGTCTCCAGTGATAACTGGAATGGGACACATTGGTTTCAATGCGGAGGCGTCTCCAATGATAAGTGGAATGGAACACATTGGTTTCAATGCGGGGGCGTCTCCAATGAAAACTGGAATGGAACACATTGGTTTCAATGCGGAGCGTCTCCAGTGATAACTGGAATGGAACACATTGGTTTCAATGCGGAGGCGTCTCCAATGATAAGTGGAATGGAACACATTGGTTTCAATGCGGGGGCGTCTCCAATGAAAACTGGAATGGAACACATTGGTTTCAATGCGGAGGCGTCTCCAATGATAAGTGGAATGGAACACATTGGTTTCAATGCGGAGGCGTCTCCAATGATAAGTGGAATGGAACACATTGGTTTCAATGCGGGGGCGTCTCCAATGAAAACTGGAATGGAACACATTGGTTTCAATGTGGGAGCGTCTCCAATGATAAGTGGAATGGAACACATCGGTTTCAATGCGGAGGCGTCTCCAATGATAAGTGGAATGGAACACATTGGTTACAATGCGGGGGCGTCTCCAATGATAAGTGGAATGGAACACATTGGTTTCAATGCGGGGGCGTCTCCAATGAAAACTGGAATGGAACACATTGGTTTCAATGCGGAGGCGTCTCCAATGATAACTGGAATGGAACACATCGGTTTCAATGCGGAGGCGTCTCCAATGATAAGTGGAATGGAACACATTGGTTTCAATGCGGGGGCGTCTCCAATGATAAGTGGAATGGAACACATCGGTTTCAATGCGGGGGCGTCTCCAATGATAAGTGGAATGGAACACATTGGTTTCAATGCGGAGGCGTCTCCAATGATAAGTGGAATGGAACACATTGGTTTCAATGCGGGGGCGTCTCCAATGATAAGTGGAATGGAACACATCGGTTTCAATGCGGGGGCGTCTCCAATGATAAGTGGAATGGAACACATTGGTTTCAATGCGGAGGCGTCTCCAATGATAAGTGGAATGGAACACATTGGTTTCAATGCGGGGGCGTCTCCAATGATAAGTGGAATGGAACACATCGGTTTCAATGCGGGGGCGTCTCCAATGATAAGTGGAATGGAACACATTGGTTTCAATGCGGGGGCGTCTCCAATGATAACTGGAATGGAACACATTGGTTTCAATGCGGAGCGTCTCCAGTGATAACTGGAATGGAACACATTGGTTTCAATGCGGAGGCGTCTCCAATGATAAGTAGAATGGAACACATTGGTTTCAATGCGGGGGCGTCTCCAATGAAAACTGGAATGGAACACATTGGTTTCAATGCGGAGGCGTCTCCAATGATAACTGGAATGGAACACATTGGTTTCAATGCGGGGGCGTCTCCAATGATAACTGGAATGGAACACATTGGTTTCAATGCGGAGCGTCTCCAGTGATAACTGGAATGGAACACATTGGTTTCAATGCGGAGGCGTCTCCAATGATAAGTGGAATGGAACACATTGGTTTCAATGCGGAGCGTCTCCAGTGATAACTGGAATGGAACACATTGGTTTCAATGCGGAGGCGTCTCCAATGATAAGTGGAATGGAACACATTGGTTTCAATGCGGGGGCGTCTCCAATGAAAACTGGAATGGAACACATTGGTTTCAATGCGGAGGCGTCTCCAATGATAACTGGAATGGAACACATCGGTTTCAATGCGGGGGCGTCTCCAATGATAAATGGAATGGAACACATTGGTTTCAATGCGGAGGCATCTCCAATGATAAGTGGAATGGAACACATCGGTTTCAATGCGGAGGCGTCTCCAATTGTAAGTGGAATGGAACACATTGGTTTCAATGCGGGGGCGTCTCCAATGAAAACTGGAATGGAACACATTGGTTTCAATGCGGAGGCATCTCCAATGATAAGTGGAATGGAACACATTGGTTTCAATGCGGGGGCGTCTCCAATGATAAGTGGAATGGAACACATCGGTTTCAATGCGGAGGCATCTCCAATGATAAGTGGAATGGAACACATTGGTTTCAATGCGGAGGCGTCTCCAATGATAAGTGGAATGGAACACATTGGTTTCAATGCGGAGGCGTCTCCAATGAAAACTGGAATGGAACACATTGGTTTCAATGCGGGGGCGTCTCCAATGATAAGTGGAATGGAACACATTGGTTTCAATGCGGAGGCGTCTCCAATGAAAACTGGAATGGAACACATTGGTTACAATGCGGAGGCGTCTCCAATGAAAACTGGAATGGAACACATCGGTTTCAATGCGGAGGCATCTCCAATGATAAGTGGAATGGAACACATCGGTTTCAATGCGGAGGCATCTCCAATGATAAGTGGAATGGAACACATTGGTTTCAATGCGGAGGCGTCTCCAATGATAACTGGAATGGGACACATTGGTTTCAATGCGGAGCGTCTCCAATGATAACTGGAATGGAGCACATTGGTTTCAATGCGGGGGCGTCTCCAATGATAACTGGAATGGAACACATTGGTTTCAATGCGGGGGCGTCTCCAATGATAAGTGGAATGGAACACATCGGTTTCAATGCGGAGGCGTCTCCAATGATAACTGGAATGGAGCACATTGGTTTCAATGCGGGGGCGTCTCCAATGATAACTGGAATGGAACACATTGGTTTCAATGCGGGGGCGTCTCCAATGATAACTGGATGGAATGGAACACATTGGTTTCAATGCGGGGGCGTCTCCAATGATAAGTGGAATGGAACACATTGGTTTCAATGCAGAGCGTCTCCAATGATAACTGGAATGGGACACATCGGTTTCAATGCGGAGGCGTCTCCAATGATAACTGGAATGGAACACATCGGTTTCAATGCGGGGGCGTCTCCAATGATAACTGGAATGGAACACATTGGTTTCAATGCAGAGCGTCTCCAATGATAACTGGAATGGGACACATCGGTTTCAATGCGGAGGCGTCTCCAATGATAAGTGGAATGGAACACATCGGTTTCAATGCGGAGGCGTCTCCAATGATAAGTAGAATGGAACACATTGGTTTCAATGCGGAGCGTCTCCAATGATAACTGGAATGGAACACATTGGTTTCAATGCGGGGGCGTCTCCAATGATAACTGGAATGGAACACATTGGTTTCAATGCGGGGGCGTCTCCAATGATAACTGGAATGGAACACATTGGTTTCAATGCGGGGGCATCTCCAATGATAACTGGAATGGAACACATTGGTTTCAATGCAGAGCGTCTCCAATGATAACTGGAATGGAACACATTGGTTTCAATGCGGGGGCATCTCCAATGATAAGTGGAATGGAACACATTGGTTTCAATGCGGGGGCGTCTCCAATGATAAGTGGAATGGAACACATTGGTTTCAATGCGGGGGCGTCTCCAATGATAAGTGGAATGGAACACATTGGTTTCAATGCAGAGCGTCTCCAATGATAACTGGAATGGGACACATCGGTTTCAATGCGGAGGCGTCTCCAATGATAACTGTAATGGAACACATTGGTTTCAATGCGGGGGCGTCTCCAATGATAACTGGAATGGGACACATCGGTTTCAATGCGGAGGCATCTCCAATGATAAGTGGAATGGAACACATTGGTTTCAATGCGGGGGCGTCTCCAATGATAAGTGGAATGGAACACATTGGTTTCAATGCAGAGCGTCTCCAATGATAACTGGAATGGGACACATCGGTTTCAATGCGGAGGCATCTCCAATGATAAGTGGAATGGAACACATCGGTTTCAATGCGGGGGCGTCTCCAATGATAACTGGAATGGAACACATTGGTTTCAATGCAGAGCGTCTCCAATGATAACTGGAATGGGACACATTGGTTTCAATGCGGGGGCGTCTCCAATGATAACTGGAATGGGACACATTGGTTTCAATGCGGGGGCGTCTCCAATGATAAGTAGAATGGAACACATTGGTTTCAATGCGGAGCGTCTCCAATGATAACTGGAATGGAACACATTGGTTTCAATGCAGAGCGTCTCCAATGATAACTGGAATGGAACACATTGGTTTCAATGCAGGGGCATCTCCAATGATAACTGGAATGGAACACATTGGTTTCAATGCGGGGGCATCTCCAATGATAACTGGAATGGAACACATTGGTTTCAATGCGGGGGCGTCTCCAATGATAACTGGAATGGAACACATTGGTTTCAATGCGGGGGCATCTCCAATGATAACTGGAATGGAACACATTGGTTTCAATGCGGGGGCATCTCCAATGATAACTGGAATGGAACACATTGGTTTCAATGCGGAGCGTCTCCAATGATAACTGGAATGGAACACATTGGTTTCAATGCGGAGCGTCTCCAATGATAACTGGAATGGAACACATTGGTTTCAATGCGGGGGCGTCTCCAATGATAACTGGAATGGAACACATTGGTTTCAATGCGGGGGCATCTCCAATGATAACTGGAATGGAACACATTGGTTTCAATGCGGGGGTGTCTCCAATGATAACTGGAATGGAACACATTGGTTTCAATGCGGGGGCGTCTCCAATGATAACTGGAATGGAACACATTGGTTTCAATGCGGGGGCGTCTCCAATGATAACTGGAATGGAACACATTGGTTTCAATGCGGGGGCATCTCCAATGATAACTGGAATGGAACACATTGGTTTCAATGCGGGGGCGTCTCCAATGATAACTGGAATGGAACACATTGGTTTCAATGCGGGGGCGTCTCCAATGATAACTGGAATGGAACACATTGGTTTCAATGCGGGGGCGTCTCCAATGATAACTGGAATGGAACACATTGGTTTCAATGCGGGGGCGTCTCCAATGATAAGTGGAATGGAACACATCGGTTTCAATGCGGGGGCGTCTCCAATGATAACTGGAATGGAACACATTGGTTTCAATGCGGGGGCGTCTCCAATGATAACTGGAATGGAACATATTGGTTTCAATGTGGGGGACAGAGAGGACCAGTCATGCATTAATAATTGCTAATTTTTAATATCGTTGGATTGTCTAATCTCATTGCTGCATTGATTAGGCCTACTCCATATCGATGTAATAATGTCTTCGACGAGGCGAATTGTCAACCAAAATTCCGGCGAATTAAACGACACTCAGACTCAGGGACCCAGCTCCGCCAACCGTCGTCGAAGCTTCACCTCTACAGTCCGACAATCGACTGGTGCAACGAATACACCTACTATCACTGGTAAATCAAAAGGCCAAGGTAGAGACAAACTGAGTTCGACCCAATATACCGCCAAGAACTCTTCCGGAGTTGTGGCGGAGCGGGGGTCAAACACCGGGTGTGATCCTACGCTGCTGAGTGGAGACCCACCACATCGGAAAGACAACAATGCGGAATTCGAAATTGAATGTTCCGGAAAACGATGTTCTATATCAATGATCTGCATAACTGCGCGAGGTACAGACTTTGGTAAGGTCGACTTCTACTGCGGAAAATGCGCAAGAAATCAACTTACGCGAGTATCACAGGAGGTGGTCGACTTCAAACACAAATTAGAATCGGAATTAGAATCACAAACTCTTCACCTTGAACAACTGAGGGACCGTATAACAAATAACGAGGGGCTAATACAGTCAATACAGCGGGATTTAAAAAATCACATCGACAAAGCAGAGAAAACAAACGGCAATGTGAAAGAAGATATCACACGACTACAGGAAGCAAACCAAGGATTTTCAACTGCACTGCAATGCCCAGACGAGTCGAACGTCATAGATAGGGATGGCTGGGAAACAGTACCACTACGCCAGCAGAACCTGAAAGCAGCAGTAAACAAACTAGTAATTCAAACGTTGCCCTCCTTGCTCGTCAAATAAAGGCGGAAGAATCCGAGCAGACAAAACGGCGGAAGAACATCGTTATAAAGGGTGCTACGGTGAGTGGGAATGATAAACAAACTGTAATGGATATTGCAGAATCGCTAAACATAGAATTAACGGAAGCCGAATTCTCCATAAAGGATATTACACGACAGCGCTCGGGTGCCAGTGGTGTCCATAACCCACATAGTTCAATACTAGTTCTAGTAGTTACATTACCCCCTGGTAAGCGTTCAGCTCTCCTGACAAAGGCACGCAACTTGCGTCATTCTGAACGTTTTCGACACATTTATATATCGCAGGACTACACGCCGGCAGAGAATAAACTCTATTACGAATTGCGACAACAACGCCGTGTCCTGACCTCACAGCAACCCGATAAAAACTGGGTTATTTACCGCGGACAAGTAAGAGACTCAGCTAGCCTGAATAAACGGTCGAACCTGGAGCAACTACCCACCAAAGCTCACCACTTTACGCAGTCCGTCCGAGTTTTCTACCAGTCTCCCACCACTGCTGTATCCCAGGAAGATACGACCGAACAACTTGATTGACTAACAATTCCTACAATCAACCCAGTTAATAAAGTCTCCTGTACAGCTGCCAACTCGATACGACCCCCGTCCTCCCGAGCGGGCGCCGTCAACTCGATATTCGACAACTCCCTGCCGCACTCCTCCCGAGGGGGCGCCATCATCTCGATATTCGAGAACTCCCTGTCCCCCTCCTCCCGAGGGGGCGCTGTCAACTTGATATTCGACAACTACCTTCCCCCCTCCTCCCGAGGGGGCGCCGTCAACTCGATACAACCCCCCTCCTCCCGAGCGGGCGCTGCCAACTGGATATTGGACAACTCCCTGCCCCCCTCCTCCCGAGGGGGCGCCATCAACTTGATACGACCCCCCTCCTCCCGAGGGGGCGCCATCAACTCGATATTCGACAACTCCCTGCCCCCCTCCTCCCGAGGGGGCGCCATCAACTTGATACGACCCCCCTCCTCCCGAGGGGGCGCCATCAACTCGATATTCGACAACTCCCTGCCCCCCTCCTCCCGAGGGGGCGCCATCATCTCGATATTCGACAACTCCCTGCCCCCCTCCTCCCAAGGGGGCGCTGTCAACTTGATATTCGACAACTACCTTCCCCCCTCCTCCCGAGGGGGCGCTGCCAACTCGATATTGGACAACTCCCTGCCCCCCTCCTCCCGAGGGGGCGCCATCAACTCGATATTCGAAACTCCCTGCCCCCCTCCTCCCGAGGGGGCGCGCATTAACTCGATATTCGACAACTTCCTTCCCCCCTCCTCCCGAGGGGGCGCTGTCAACTCGATATTGTATAACTCCCTGCCCCCCTCCTCCCGAGGGGGCTCCGTCAACTCGATATTCGACAACTCCCTGCCCCCCTCCTCCCGAGGGGGCGCCATCAACTCGATACGACCCCCCTCCTCCCTAGGGGGCACCGTCAACTCGATACGACCCCCCTCCTCCCGAGGGGGCGCCATCAACTCGATATTCGACAACTTCCTTCCCCCCTCCTCCCGAGAGGGCGCCGTCAACTCGACATTGTATAACTTCCTGCCCCCCTCCTCCCGAGGGGGCACCGTCAACTCGATACGACCCCTCTCCTCCCGAGGGGGCGCTGCCAACTCGATATTGGACAACTCCCTGCCCCCCTCCTCCCGAGGGGGCGCCATCAACTCGATATTCGACAACTCCCTGCCCCCCTCCTCCCGAGGGGGCGCCATCAACTCGATACGACCTCCCTCCTCCCGAGGGGGCGCCATCAACTCGATATTCGACAACTCCCTGCCCCCCTCCTCCCGAGGGGGCGCCATCAACTCGATATTCGACAACTCCCTGCCCCCCTCCTCCCGAGGGGGCACTGTCAACTTGATATTCGACAACTTCCTTCCCCCCTCCTCCCGAGGGGGCGCCATCAACTCGATATTGTATAACTCCCTGCCCCCCTCCTCCCGAGGGGGCGCCATCAACTCGATACGACCCCCCTCCTCCCGAGGGGGCGCCGTCAACTCGATATTCGACAACTCCCCCCCTCCTCCCGAGGGGGCGCCGTCAACTCGATATTCGACAACTCCCTGCCCCCCTCCTCCCGAGGGGGCGCCGTCAACTCGATATTCGACAACTTCCTTCCCCCCTCCTCCTCCTGAGGGTGCGCCGTCAACTTGATACGACCCCCCTCCTCCCGAGGGTGCGCCGTCAACTCGATACGACCCCCCTCCTCCCGAGGGGGCGCCGTCAACTCAATATTCGACAACTCCCTGTCCCCCTCCTCCCGAGGGGGCGCCGTCAACTCGATACGACCCCCCTCCTCCCGAGGGGGAGTCGTCAACTCAATATTCGACAACTCCCTTCCCCCCTCCTCCCGAGGGGGCGCGTCAACTCAATATTCGACAACTCCCTGGCCCCCTCCTCCCGAAGGGGTGCGCAGTCAACTCGATACGACCTCCCTCCTCCCGAGGGTGCGCTGTCAACTCGATATTCGACAACTCCCTTCCCTCCTCCTCCCGAGGCGGTGCTGTCAACTCGATACGACCCCCCTCCTCCCAAGTGGACGCTGTCAACTCGATATTCGACAACTCCTTGCCCCCCTCCTCCTGAGGGGGCGCCGCCAACTCGATAGTGGGCAACTCCCTGCCCCCCTCCTACCGAGGGGGCCCCGTCAACTCGATATTGGACAACTCCCCGCCCCCCTCCTCCCAAAGGGGTCACGTCAACCCTCTGCCCCCCTCCCCCTGAGTGGGCTTTACCAACACAACAACACCTGGCTCGAGTCCCATGCCAGGTTCCCCTTTGGTTCATGTCTCTGACTTGCTTACAGCCAACACCCATTCGTCATAAATAATAATGTTAATGGTCTATCATCGAAGATGAATGTCCTTAGTCAGTGGGGAGGACATATGTCAATGTTGCAGTAATAACAATTCAGGAGACAAAGCTAACAGATAAAGTGTCTAAGGGTAGTATACATCTGCCTGAGTTCCACATGGAACGACAGGATCGTAATTTGGACAATTTTGTGGAAAAAGGAGGTGGGGGGTTGCTAACTTATATAAAAAGAGGCTGGTGCCACAATAGACCTACAGTTTCTGAAGCTATATCTACCCCAGATATTGAAATGCTGGCTATAATATGCAGACCAAGTATTTTTTTTTTCAAGTATTGTGGTTGTTAATCTATATATTCGTCCTCAGGCACATTGGCCAGTCACAAGAAAGTTACTCAGGAATGGGTTTACAAATCTCTTAAGAAAACAGCCACGTGGTTATTATATAGTGGTGGGTGATATTAATAAACCAAAATTCGGCTTCCTAGAGTCATTGAATTTACATAATGTTGTTGATGGCCCGACTTTCATTCCAGTGGATTCACAATTAGATATTGCCTATATTTCAAATGTTGAGGTTTACAAATGCCATATTCGTGCACCACTTGGTACATCTAACCACAAATCGATTTTTCTTGAACCAGTTCAAAATTGTAACAATAAACACAAACCAAAAACTGAGTATATAAGGATTCGTGATTTGTCAGTAAGTAACCCGAATGTTGATACCGTTCGCCAAGTGTTAAGTGTTAGCGTATTCAATTCCGCTAACACCCCACAAAGTAAGCCGTTAAGCAATATTGGGGGCCACGAGGTTGGGTAATCAACCACTCGTGCCACCCCAACAAAGTGGGAAGGAGAAACACACAATAGGGGTCAGGGGCCACACCCCTGACCGAGAGAGAATAGCAGGAGTGAAGGGAAACACTCCAAAGGGCGCCAACAGGGATATTAGCCAATGGGGGGCAGGCACCGGCTAGGTACCGTAATAACGGCCAAACCGTGCAATGTATATTATTAGGTATCAGTGATTCTTAGTTCAGTTATCTCATTGTGTTAGTCGGTTAGCTAGGGTAGAGCGGAGACTTCTATTACCGTCCTCGCCTACCACCATTATCTGTACATACCGTAGTACTTCAATTGTTATCTATCCATTTTATACTATACCATCTCAACGTTTATATTATACCTTCATACATATTACCGAACATCAGAACTCTTAACGAACCTTTTCACATACACGGCGGGGACGCGTAGGTAGAAAACTCAAACGGATAAATCGGGATCCGTAGATCCCGTCACAGTAATAGAATACCAGCTGCTACCCACAGTAATAGAACCTACCAGCTATCGATCTAAAGATAAACTGCAAAGATAAGATGAGCGACATAACGCCAACGCGGACCCCGGACGAAGACCTAACGATCCGCGAGGCCGCGACCAGACGGTATAGGCCCACGACGCCGGACCCATCGGTAACGGGTCATCCGGCAGTTCAAGATGAGGGGGGCCGTCTGGAGCCGGAAGTCGAGTTGAGAGAAGGAGAGAGCGAGGTGGAAGGAGAAAGAGACGAGTCGACACACGTCGGTCGACGTACCGATGTCGCCGGCCAGCCACAGGCCGAGGGCGACGGACGGCCCACCGGAACGGCGACGGTGGGGCCGCCGGTACGACGTCGGACCCGGAGAGATGGAGGAGAGGTCGGCGACGAGGACGTCGGGGTTTCTGATCGACTTCGACGGGCCTACAACGCGACCCGGAAGCTACTTAAGGAGGCCAAGGAGGGGGCGAAGATAGATGAGGTAAAGTTGACAACAGGACTAGGTGAGTCGGATAGACATTTTAGTTATCTAATGCGCTTCGGGCAGAGAGAACTGGCCAAGGAGAGAGCGAGAGGGGTTGCCGAGGAACTGTGTGACTTATGGCGGTGTAGGGGTATGCAACCTAACGTAGTGTACATAGGGCCATACTTAGTCGATGCCCGGGGTATAAAATCAGTGGGTTGGAGGAGACCTGAGGAGGGCGAATCCGAGGTTGACCCCGAGGATTCGGTCTCGTCGGTCGGAAGGAATTCCAGTTCCGGGAGGCGGGGGAGAGTTAGTAGATCGGGAAGGCGGAGGGAATCCGTCACAACCGATAAGTCTGCTACATCCTCCGTAAAAGAAAGACGGGTGAGAGAGATAAATGCCACGTACCATCTCGACCTGATAGCGCAAGGTCAGAGAGAAGTAAATAGACGGTTAGAGGAGGGGAGAATGCTACTAGACAAGGAAATGGAACTGATTAGAGAAACCGGAGAGAGGGCCGAAAGGGCCGCGAAAAGCCTTAGGGAGTGTGAGGAAATAGAGAGGAAGGAACAAGAGGAGCGTGAGGCGAGAGAGGAAAGCGAACGCAAAGAGCGTGAGGCGGAACGCAAGGAACGTGAGGCGAGAGAGAAAAGTGAACGCGAGGAGCGTGAGGCGAGAGAGAAAAGTGAACGCAAGGAGCGTGAGGCGAGAGAGGAAAATGAACTGAAGGCGGAATGCAGAGAGCGTGAGGCGAGGCGAAGGGAGGGAGCTAGGAGAGAGGCGGAATTGGCCGACCAGAACGCACGGGAGGGTCGGGAGAGAATAGCAAGAGAGAAGCTTGAGCGAAAAGAATTGGAAAAACGCCAAAGCGAGCTTATAGAGTACAAAACTAGACGCACGCGCGAACTGGAACTGGCGCGGATAGGGGCGTCTGAGAGCGGGACTGGCTCGAATATCTTCGAGGAGCCAAGGGCCGTGGATACATTTATTAATACCCCACTTACAGGGACCGCACGACAGACACGAAACTGGTGTGACCGTACGGGCGGGGGGGGGGGGGGGGGGTAATAATAATGCTATAGTAGACGTCGTTAATATTAATAGTACCGTATTGGATAATTCTAACCAAACCTTTATTGCAGGAAATACCTTACCTAGTAGTAGTAATTTAAATTTAGAAAATAATAATAACTCAAATAATTTAAATAATGATCCAAACCCGAATTTGCAAAATAATTCAAATAGTGTAGTCGCGCAAAATAATTCAAATGATTTTATTTCGAACGAACAAAATAATTCCGTTTCTAATATGGGTGCTATTAACGTGATCACGTCGGGCGTGTATAACCTGGCAGATGAGGGCCTGGTAGGCCGTACAGTTAGTGGGCAGGAAGTTGCGGGGTTAGGCCAACCCGAAGAGGGCCTGGCGGGCCACTTAGTTAGTGGGCCGGGAGTGGCGGGGTTGAGCCAACCCGGAGAGGGCCTGGCAGGCCATGTAGTTAGTGGGCAAGGAGAGGCTGGGTTGGGTAAACCCAGCGGGGGCCTGGTAGGCCACGTAGTTAGTAGGCAGGAAGTAGAGGGCCTGGTAGGCCACACAGTAGCAGAGGGAGAGGCGGGGGTGAATAGACCCAGCCGCAATAGGGTTGATGTGTCGACTAGAGAGGGATATAGCAGCGGGGTGAGAGATAGCGAGGTTAGATGTGGCGAGTGGGGGGGGGGGGGGGGGGGCTACAGGAGCCCCACAACAGCGAGTTAGCGGCGAAGGGGAGGGGGGGGGCAGGGAGTGTCCCACAGGCGTCAACGGATAATGCGCGGGCCGAGATAGGTAAACCGTAACACTCGGCGACGGAGAGTAATAGGGGGATTGCGAGTATCCCCAGCGGCGTGCGATCGAGCAGAGAGAAGCAGGTTGACGTCGCGAGAGGGCGGACGAAGCGTCGAGCCCGATCAGAAGAGGGAAGAAGAACAGTGGAGTTTAACCGAGAGGTCGACGAGAGATCTCACGAGCGGGAATACTGCACTACGAGGAAAAGAAGGGAAGAGAATAGAAGAAGTGTCGCCGCGAACGATAGGAGAGCAAGGACGGACAGCGAGCCGTCAGTAGTCGAGATGGAAAGAGAGTGTTGGTGGGGTCGAACTTCGGGAGATTGCCGTCGTCCCGGGGAGACGCGACCTGACGAGACGCATTACGCGTCGAGAGAGGGGTACACGATGTACCGGTACGAAGACGAGAGCAGTAGAGGGGGTCGAAGAGAAACTTTCCGACGGGATACACCTACCGATCGAGAATACGGTAGCCGCGGGGAGGATTATTCGAGAAGGATAAACTTCGATCCCGAGCGACACATACAGACTGGTAGGCCAGAAGATGATAGGCCTATACCGGTACCAGCACAGCAGTATGGCTACAGCTTGCAGGGACATAACATATACCCAGGGGAGGGGGGAATTATTGCGGATAGGTGCATGGGCCCCAATATATTAACATCAACCCCAGTACCAAACATACCGGTGGGGGGGGGGGGGGGGACAGGGTGACATTCCCCCATCACGATATCAACAATATACCCCAATAGGAGCAAGAACAACGAACCCCTTGGATGGAAATAGGTCATGCGACACAGAAATATGGAGGGGGCCGCTACCCCCAATGATATACCCAAGCCAGAGGAAGGCAGGAAATAGGACGGACGGACCGCACCTAACAGGAGAAACTATACAACATCCATCGAACCCATTGGAAGCGCAGGCGATGGGAATGGCCACGTTAATCGATGCGCTAAAGACAAGGATCGAGCTACCACCCGTGGAACCATTTAAATTCGATGGGAGTAGGCCAGAAGAATATCTACAGTTTTGGCGCATGTATAGTAACGAAATACTAACAAAGAACTTGACGCAGGCGGAGTGCCTAAAATATCTCCAAGTATACACAGGAGGCCCAGCATACGACATCGTGAGGCAATACCAGGGTATAGAGGGCGGCTTCACGACGGCATGGCGGGCATTAGACAGGGAATACGGGCACCTGGCCAAGATCATCCGGCAAACCCTGAGAGGCATAACATCGGGTGGCCTACAGGATAGTCCCGTTAGCATTAAGACATTCGCGAACAAGGTCGAGAAGGCGCTAATCGTGTTAAAGACGCTAGACGCGCCATACGAACTCAATGCGTCCAACAACATCACCACGATAGCGCAGGCACTACCGATGTGGCTGCGCTACTACTACTAGGATCGGCATGCTGCATTGCAGCTGCATTTTTAAGAATGCTGTGCCGGCTTGTCAACAAAATTGCACCGCCACAACTCCCTATCACCCATGACATTTGCTAGATCATCCGCATCTTTAAGGCCAGTGTCCTTTAAGATGCGTCTCAAGAAAGTCATGGGCTGTCCACCATGCTTATTCACTCCATGAGGCTGCCAAAGTACAAGATTATGCACTGGCTGGTCCTCACGGCGAAAGCAATGTCCTGCAAAGCGGAGGCGATTTTGTTCTAGTGTCAAGCTTGGGGGAACCAATGAGACACCTCCAATGTTATATAGTGTCTGGTTGGAGATGTGTGCATTGTACTTGACACAATGAACCCGGCGTAGCATTCTTGTGAATGTGCCATCCAGTGTTGTGGCTGCGCAACAAGTGGAGGAAAATAGCTTTCTCCACTTGAGATAGGAAGGGTGCGGAACCGGGTTTAGAAGAAATGTCGAGCTTCTTAAACTACGAAGCTGAACTAATAACCGACCCAGTCTATAGTGAGGACAGCCTGGGAAAGGGACCAAGAACCGATTACCATAGGCCGAAACCAGAACACAACACGTCAAATGCATTACCAAAGCTCAGGCAATCATTGCCATACGCAGCGACGCAGGGGACTGCAAGTCCACAGGTAGCCGAAGGTAAGACCACACCATGGAACGGACAGGGGAACAATAACAACACAAATAAATATAACCCTAGTACGCCCAGTAGGCCGAACCCAAACAACAAGAATAGTAGGGACTTTGGTGCAAATGCGACTGCGATACGCAATGCACTGCATAAGGAGGGCTACAACCCAAAGAGCAAATGCCAGCTACATACAAATGCGCTTCATCAAACCATGAACTGCAGGTACTGGCAAGCGCTACCCAGGGAAGATCAGGTAGAATATGCGGCGAGAAATGAGATCTGCTCGCGATGTGTGATGAGTGGACATAGAGCTAGGCAATGCAAGGAGACGCCGGTCAAGTTCGGTCAAAGGAAAGGCCAAACGATGGCAACGAGCACGGTAGGGGCGAAGAAGAGAGGAACGGTGCTACTTGGGGTAGTACCAGTGCGAGTGATTGGAGAAGGCAATCGATCAGTAACCACACTGATGCTGGTTGATAGTGGAGCTGCCTTCACATTAATCGAGGATTGGGTGGCCGAAGAGATAGGATTGAGAACGAGGCCGAGTAGAATGGCGGTAACAACCATCTCCAGCAAAGATGAGGTCCTGGAGATGAGAACCGGACGGTGCGCCATTGCAGCAATAGCACCAGGATGCGACTATGGGGCGAGCATCGACCCCATCCAAGTGATAGAGTCAATAAACATCAATGCCAGACGGCCAACCAACATCGAGGTCGAACAATATAAATTTCTGGATGATATCGACTTCTCAATCCCAGAGGTGGACGTTAGGAAGGTATCCATCATAGTAGGAATGGACTGCCCGACGGCCCACGAAAGAATGCAAACGGTCTTCGGCGAAGACAAGCAGTGTGACCCGGTGGCGATACTGACACCATTCGGGTGGACGCTGAGTGGCCCAATCAAGAGCAAGATACCATTTAGGATGTCGGAGACATCAGGATGCATGTTCGCGGGAACTATGCAGGAAATGGGTGATGAGAGAGCAGAGGAGCAGCTTAAGAGACTGCTCAGACAGGATTTTGAAGGATTAAAGGAGACCGGGGTCGGGACCTCGGTGGAAGACAAACAGGCTCAAGAAAGCGTAGAGGAGTCTATGAAATGCGACGAGGGGCGGTATACCATAGGAATGGTATGGAAGCTACCAAAGCTACCATTGCCCGATAATAAAGGGATGGTGCTCACGAGGCTTCGTAAGTTGAAGCAGACACTAAAACGGAGCCCCGAGAAGAATGAGTACATCCACAGAACAATTAAGAAGTACGTCGAGAAAGGATGGGCCGTGGAGTTACCGGTCGACGAACCAAACACGGATAGGACGTATTACCTACCACTCCACGTGGCTTTAGATCCGAAGAAAGGTAAACTGCGGATGGTAGTTGACGCATCGGCAAAGACCAACGGGAAATGCTTAAACGACTATCTACTAGAAGGTCCGAACATATACAACTCAGGGATAGAGGTCCTACTTAGATTTAGAAATGGGAAACACGCCTTCACGTGTGACATAGAAGGCATGTTCAACCAAGTCCGTGTGACGGAAGAGGATAGCGACAGTCAACGCTTCTTATGGTATAACGGCGACGAAGAACCGTCGATAATACCGACGTACAAGATGGTAGTACAGAACATGGGAGCCAAGTCGTCTTCATTTACGACGACTATGGCAGTAAGAGATACAGTGAAGGGGAAGGAGGATAGATACAGCACTAGGGCCGTCGATATGATTCGACGCGGCTTCTACGTAGATGACGGAATGGAGTCTGGAAATACGGTTAAGGAGATACTGGACACAGGGCGCGAGGTTCGCGACATCCTAAAAGGATCCGGCTTTAACCTGACCAAATTCCAATCCAGTTCGGAGGAATTTATCAAGGCGATAGAGGACGAGAGACCAGAATCGACCATGGATAATCCCACAACAGCCAAAGGGCAGGACATGGCGAACAAGAGGACAGAGTCTCAACAGAAGGCACTGGGAATCGTGTGGAACAGAGAGACAGATGAACTGAAGTACCAGCTGAGCCAGGAGGGCGCAGACATCCACACAAAGAGAGGCTATGTGTCATACATAGCAAGAATATACGATCCCCTAGGTCTAGCATCCCCACTATTAGTCACGGGGAAACAGATACTCAAGAGAGTATACAAACTGAAGGATGAGTGGGACGTAGAGGTACCAGAGGAGATCAAGAAACAGTGGTGTAAGTGGACAGAAGGTTTGGAGAAGATGGGAACATACAGCATGCCGCGAGTGTATTTCCCGGATGGGAACATGACGAATCTGGACTTACACATGTTCTCCGATGCGTCGTTGGAGGCATACGGAGCGGCACTCTATTTAGTACAACGAGAGGGGGCTCACAAGCCCAGACTGGCCTTTAGCAAAGCGAAGTCAACGCCGCCAGATTCAGCATCAGTTCCCAAACTAGAATTGACAGCTGCGAGACTAGGAGTTAGGGCCACAGCCTACCTAGTGGATACTATTCCCAACATAGTGGAGACACACTACTGGACGGATTCCATGGTAGTGCTTGGTTGGCTACATAACGAAAGGACGAGATACCCTATATTCGTCGCGAATAGGGTGGACGAAATAAGGGCGACCACAGAATTGGAAAGGTGGCACTACTGCCCAACGGACGAGAACCCAGCGGACTTGTTATCGAGGGGCGTGGTACGCCACACTTTCTTGAAGAAGGAAGTATTGTGGCAACACGGGCCACAGTTTCTGAGAGACAAGGAGGCCTGGCCGCCGATGAGAAAGGTGGACCCGGGCTCGGGAGAAGCAGTATCAGAGGGAGAAGAGGGAGATTCAGAGGGAGAAGAGATATACTCCCAGATGGTGAGGGAGATAAGGGACGTGCAACCTAAACCAGAAGAACTGTGCGATAACCCGACGGATAAACTCCTCAGCTACAGCTCTAGTTGGTATAAGACCAAGAAATTAGTGGCGTACTGGAGAGCCTTCGGGAATTTCCTCGCGGGAATTGGAAAAGGCAAGAAGATCAGGACAACCATAGATCTGGAAGGAGCGGCCAAAGCAGTCATCCGCTATGAACAATGGAAGAGCTACGGCGACGAGGTGGAACGCGTCGGTAAGCAACAGCATCTTCGACGGGACAGCGAGTTGATCACGCTGTCACCACAACTTAATGATGACGGGATTCTAGTAATGAACTCTAGGGTGGGCTACAACAACAGCATCATTGTACCGCCGAAGCCCATCATCATCCCCACAGGATCGCCAATAGTCCACCAGATTATCTGGGACTCCCACAAGTCGATATTGCACGGGGGCACCAACCGAACCCTTACGGAGATACGGAGGACCTTTTGGGTCAAGCAGTTGAGGAAGAAGGTAAAAGCGGTAGTGGGGCAGTGCCAGACCTGCCGGCGAGCGAAGAAGGAGCGAGCCACACAGGAGATGGCACCACTACCGGCGAGTAGGGTAAGACAGCACGACCCGCCATTTACGCATTGCGGTGTGGACATGTTCGGGCCGATAAAGATCAAAGTGATGCGGCACACGGAGAAACGCTATGGTATTATCTTCGTATGTAACAACACACGGGCAGTAGGGATAGAGCTCGCCCAAGATGCAACCGCATCAGCATTCATTAATGCATTAGAAAGGTTCAGAGACCGCAAAGGTGGGACGATCGCAGTAATGTACTCCGACAGTGGAACCAACTTTGTGGGAGCAGAGAACGAGATGGCAGAGGCCTTGGACATTCTGGAAGGAGAGGAAGTCAGGGCAGCCATGAGGCGACGACAAGTAAAGTGGGAGAGGAGGACGCCGTATGCACCACATACACTAGGATGCGTCGAGAGACTGGTGGGCAGTTCGAAGCGTCTCATGACGAAGTTAATGAACACCCATATGGTCACAGAGGACGTCTTGAGAACAGTACTTGCGAAGTGTGAGGGTATCATTAATAGCAGACCGCTATATCCGGAGAATGATGACCCTGAATCACTAGATGTGCTGACGCCCAGCCATTTCCTAATGGAAAGGCCAGCGACCATCGATATGCGGGGTGTAGATCCAGATGACATACACTCCCGCCAGAGTTGGAAAGTCGCTAAAGCGATAAGCGCAGAGTATTGGAGGAGATGGGTTGAGGAATACCTACCCACGCTTCATAAAAGAAGCAAGTGGAGGAAGCCGAATAGGGAGTTAAGAGAGGGAGATCTTGTAATCGTTACGGATGATACTATCATCAACAACCAGTGGCGGTTGGCGAGAGTTGTAGGCACCTACTCCGATGAGGACGGAAGAGTCCGATCGGTAGAGGTGCGGATAGGTGGCAAGATAGGTGCGAAGGACAGAAAAACCTACAGGAGAGCTGTAGGGAAATGCTGTCTACTAGAAGGGGCACCTTAGAGTGGAGTTAGAGTGTAGTTTAGTCATCCAAGTCTTTGACTGAGGGGGGTGGGATTGATGGACGCCCTTCCCACACATAAAATAATAAATAAAATAAATTAAAATTAGAGTTAGTTAGTTAGTTAGGAGTTAGTTAGAAGGTACGTAGTACCTAGAGTCAGAAAACATTAGTTAGTTAGGAGGTACGTAGTACCGTTAGTAGGTAGAAGTTAGGTAGTAAGAGAGTAGTACCGTTAGTCAGTTAGAGTTAGTAAGAGTTAGAGGGTACGTAGTACCGTTAGTTAGTAGAGAGAGTTAGAGAAGTTAGTGAGAGGGTACGTAGTACCGTTAGTAGGTAGAAGTTAGGTAGTAAGAGAGTAGTACCATTAGTCAGTTAGAGTTAGTAAGAGTTAGAGGGTACGTAGTACCGTTAGTTAGTAGAGAGAGTTAGAGAAGTTAGTGAGAGGGTACGTAGTACCATTAGTAGGTAGAAGTTAGGTTGTAAGAGAGTAGTACCATTAGTGGAGTTAGAGTAGTAAGAGGGTACGTAGTACCGTTAGTTAGTGGAGTTAGAGTAGTAAGAGGGTACGTTGTACCGTTAGTTAGTGGAGTTAGAGTAGTAAGAGGGTACGTAGTACCATTAGTTAGTGGAGTTAGAGTAGTTAGAGGGTACGTAGTACCACTAGTTAGAGGTATTAGAGTAAGAGTTAGAGGGTACGTAGTACCGTTAGTTAGTAGAGAGAGTTAGAGAAGTTAGTGAGAGGGTACGTAGTACCATTAGTAGGTAGAAGTTAGGTTGTAAGAGAGTAGTACCGTTAGTGGAGTTAGAGTAGTAAGAGGGTACGTAGTACCGTTAGTTAGTGGAGTTAGAGTAGTAAGAGGGTACGTTGTACCGTTAGTTAGTGGAGTTAGAGTAGTAAGAGGGTACGTAGTACCGTTAGTTAGTGGAGTTAGAGTAGTTAGAGGGTACGTAGTACCGCTAGTTAGAGGTATTAGAGTAAGAGTTAGAGGGTACGTAGTACCGATTAGTAATAGGGGTAGAAGGGATATGTATAATATGGATATTAGTTAGCAGTTAGTAGCGAGAGGCAGGCATATGAGTACAGTTGGATAGATCGTGTAGGCCACGCGACATATACTGCTGTACTGCACAGGCCCATAGAATAGGTCAGAATGTGGATTATGAAATAGAATAATCCATAAATAGTAAGTAGTAGAATTAAAATTAAGTTAAAATAAAATAAGAATAGGCCTGAAAGAAAAAATTAACAAATTATAGTAACAGTAGGAAAGAAATTCTGGAATACAATAAAAGTAACTGACAAAACTGCAAATTAGGGTACATTTAATAACTTCAAAATTAAGTAGTAGGAATTTAGGCTATAAGGCAAAATTAGATAAGGAATAGGCCATTATCGGACCGTACAGACCATCCTAGCTGCATCACTCACTTATATTGCGCCTTGGTAAGGCACCACCTTATAGGTGAGCGATCGGGAGAGTTCGAAATGGCGGGGAAACTGATCAGGAAGAGAAAGGCAGAGTCAGGAGGAAAGGAGATACTGGTGGATTTCACCAAGAGGCATCCGGAAGAGAGGACGAGGGGATACTATGAGCGGTTAGGAAAGGGTCACGCAGCACGAGCGCTACAGGACCACTTCAGGGAGATGCATGAACAGCGGCTGGTCGGGACCTACGGGACGCCGTCGCTGGACAACGCGATCTTCGAGCATTTCCACTACGTGGTGAAAGGAGACGAGGCGAAGTTCGGGATTCCGAAGTACGCGAGAGAGTCACCGAGGAAAGATTGGAAGAGGTTCATAGAGTCCGTCAACAGGGGAGGATACATGATCCTAGACGACGAAGGGACCGTGGAAGACGAGGAGGGTTCAAGGAGAGGATCGGCAGGATCGGCCAGGACCATACTCCTACATTTGGCCGCGCCAAATGGGGACATTTTCCTATTTGACCTGGGAACGTATGGGAAGAAGGATGGGCCGAAGTTGGACCGGCTGCCGAGGGTGGTGCAGGTCCTAGTGAGGGAGAAGTCGACGACGAAAGTGGGATCGGCGATTCGCAGGACACGGAGAGAATCATCGGTCCGGACGCCACCAACCTCCTGGATATGCAGAAGGTCTTCATGGCTATGACAGCACCAGACGGGTTGGGACTAGTCGGGAACACAGGCCAATGCGGAGCGGTGGCAATGGGCCAGCTATTGGGGCTCGTATGCCACAAACCGATGGACTGGGGGAAGTTCAGGGAGGAATACGGAGCAGAACTAGCGAACTCGCTAAAGTGGGGAGCAAGGCCGGGAAAGCAAGAGGTGTATCAATTCCAAAGAGGAGCGATAAAGGTATATCAGAAGCGATATATCCTGCAGGAAGATTGGATAATGATAAGTTTGCTTAACTTATTCATGACCGTGGTTATCGAGAGGGAACCAGCGGCATTTCTGTTATCGGGATCACCCCTAAGCTACAGAAGAGCCTTTAAGACGGCTTTCGACGGTCTGGTAGACCACCCGGGGCTGAAGGGCGAGTCGGTGTACTACAACAGCCGACATCTGGTAGACGGGGAGATAGATACGCCGTATCAGAGATGGGAGGAGCTAGAGACGGATAAACGAGAGGCGAAGCAACTGGAAGAAGTCGCTAGACGGGAGAGGATAGAAGCAGAGGAGAGGGAGGAGGAGGCCAGGACGCAGAGTTACGGCTTCGAGGAACAGGCGGGCTTAGACAAACTTCGTTGGGCTTCATCAGGGAGTTCGGGGGAGTCTCTAGGGCGAGAACTGGGATGGACGGTGGGATCGCCGAAACAGTCGACGTCGGGGTTGCAAGCGATGCCCATACCAGCGGGCGCCGAAGGCGACCAACCGCTAAGGAAGTTAGGGGAGCTAGAGGGATGGAGAGCTACGGGCGAGAGCCAAGGCGGGAAGGGACATAGTGGATCCACCGGGATACCGGGGTTGGAGCCACTGCCAGAGGAGGATGAAGACGACGACGAGTTCGGAGAGATGCCACCCATCGGGAGGATAGGCCACTCGGACACGGACTGGGTTGGCGGGAGGGTGGTGACGGCCAGTGGGGCGAGGGCCTTCTGGGATAGACCCGGCAAGCGGGCCTGGTGCACGAGGAACCGGCGATGGATTTCGCGGGGAGCACTATCAGGTTGGGCGAGCAACCGGGGATGGCACCACGGGTAGTATTCGGGGAGACGATGCCCGAGAGGGGCGAGGAGATCGACGTAGACAGGGACACTAACGTCCAGAAGTTCGCCTACCAGCGACTCCACAGACCGCGGAGATCGCTTGGGACGAAAGACAACGTGGGGCGGGAGACATTGGTGCTCGGCTGTGACTACTGTGGGAGACAGACCCACCAGGAAAGGAGCTGTTTGTACCGATTCCAGAAAGGGACTAGTTGTCTCTACAGCCGCGAGTCGAGCCACAGGATGGGGGCGTGTCCACGGTTGCATAACCGATGTTCGAAGTGTAACTTTCGGGGACACTACGGACGCCAGTGCGACCGGATGGACGATGAAGAGAAGTTCAGAATCTTCGAGGAGTGGGCCGACGTCGGGGCCATGACGCGGCAACGCATGAAGGCCCAGGAGTTCAAGTGGGGTTTCTTCCTTATCAATCAGGAGGCTCACTTGGAAATCATAAAGTGGAGGTTGCCGTTTACCTATCAAGAGGTAGCAATGGCGGCGTCGTATGCCGGGGTGATAAATACACAAAGGTATTTGGACAGGTGGACGCCACAGAACCGAGGGGAGTTTAGGGATTTCCTGGCGGAGCATGTGCCGCGGGCAATGAAGACGATCTTATGGGACGCCACCAGGGGGAGACAACAGGGCCACTCGGAGGGGCCACCCGCGAAGCGATATCGGGAGCTGATAACACCGGCACCCAAGGAGCCAACGACCGGGATCAGTAAGGAGGTGGCGGCGAGAGTCCGAAGACAGAAAGCGGATCCCAGAGGAGCAGTAGTGACCAGGAAACGACCCAGGGAGGAGGACGGCAAAGGGAAAGACTTGAGGTGGTTCCCAAAGTCAGGAGGGATAAACTGAGACTTCGATGTGGTACGCCTGGAAGGCGCCACGTGAGACGTGCGGACTATTAAGTACAAATTCAAGTAATCTAAATAATCAAATAAGTGCAATTTGTATGTACGTACGTAGCAATCAGTAATCTACGAGAATATATACGTTCGAAGTAAGTACTATAGTCATTCAACCTTTCTCAATTAGCTACTGGGACTGGGGGGCCAACTGACTATGGTACTATGGACGAGACACCAGACGATTTCACACTTCTTGAGTGCGACGGCACAGGAGGGGGAGTGAGATTCGTCAGAAGGAGTGAGTGAGTAAGAAAAGGGGGTCGAGTAAAAGGGTGATAGTGCGGAGTGCGGAGAGAGTGCGGATACAATTCAGATGTGGGAGGATAAGAGGCTGAGTGAGGGACAGGGTAGTCTGAGAGTTAGAGCGAAAGAGAGGAGAAGTAGAGGAGAGTCAGGGTGAGAACAGAGTGGAGTTGAAGCGGCGAAAGTGTTGGGGAAACAAAAGTCGTGTGAGAGGAGCGCACGATCGGCCCGACATGGGACGCCAGGCAAACCGGGTAGCATTATCATACCCATAGGGAGCGGCCTGGAAAGCCGGCTCCGAGAGAAAATAATACCACCCCACGCCCGATACTAGATCGGGATCCAGCGGAATTGTAGCGCACTTTAGGTGGATGCTATCTTCTCGCCGGGAAGATAGCATGGGGGGGAGTGTTAGCGTATTCAATTCCGCTAACACCCCACAAAGTAAGCCGTTAAGCAATATTGGGGGCCACGAGGTTGGGTAATCAACCACTCGTGCCACCCCAACAAAGTGGGAAGGAGAAACACACAATAGGGGTCAGGGGCCACACCCCTGACCGAGAGAGGATAGCAGGAGTGAAGGGAAACACTCCAAAGGGCGCCAACAGGGATATTAGCCAATGGGGGGCAGGCACCGGCTAGGTACTGTAATAACGGCCAAACCGTGCAATGTATATTATTAGGTATCAGTGATTCTTAGTTCAGTTATCTCATTGTGTTAGTCGGTTAGCTAGGGTAGAGCGGAGACTTCTATTACCGTCCTCGCCTACCACCACTTACCTGTATATTATTAGTATTCACTTATATTCGGTTTCAACCATTTTTATGCTATATCCATTTATACTATCTATCGCATTATACATATCGGAGGATCAATAACAACAGTATTCCCAGACTCTTTTCACACACACACACGGCGGGGACGCGTAAATATAACAACCGCGGATAAACCGGGATCCTTCTTAGATCCCGTCACATTAAGTGAGACAGACTGGGAAATTTTTTATCGCAATGACAACCTGGATGACGCGGTTGATGCGGTAGAGAGCTATATTAAGTTTGTTATTGATGATAAGCTTCCACTTAAGAAGGTTAAATTGTTGAATATCGATAAGGGCCTACCTTGTAACAGTTCTGAATTGAAGACATTACTTAAGGAAAAACAACAGGCAATCAGAGTAAAAGATATTGCTCAACGTAATATTATACAGAGGAAAATAAATAAATTGGTTTTCCAAAGGCGACAATGTGAGTTTACAACAATGTCGAAGGACGAGCTTTACAAACTTTCACGGCGTATTCTACGTGATAAATATCCAACGTTGGATTTCAATAAGGATGAGCTCAATAAATTGAATAATTTCTTTACACGCTTCAATGAGGATGTGTATAAAGATGATACTGAATTCCTTAATGATCAACAGCCTTGTCATGAAACGATAAGTTCAGTCGTAGTTGAAAAACAATTTCGGAAGTTGAAGGTAACAACTGCGAAAGGTCCAGGTGTTCTAGAAGCTAACATTTACAAAACATTTGCAAAGGAATTGTCATGTCCTTATGCATATCTATTCACAAATAGTTTTCAATTGCAATCGTATCCATCTTCATGGAGCAATGCATTAGTAAGTTCTTTGCCTAAACGAAATGACTCGTCAATTGATGACCTTAAAAGTTTGAGGCCAGTCTGTGTTACACCTATTAGCGCAAGAACTTTGGATAAGTTTGGACTTGACACTTTTCGGGAATCAACTGTGACAACGGATGATAAATTTCACTTTGCGTATAAAAAAGGGTTATCAACTGCGGATGCTATAGCTACATTACTACATCAAGTAACATCAGGCATGGAAAGTCGGTCTACTATTGTTAAATGCATTTTTATTGATTATACATCTGCTTTCAATACGGTTCTTCAAAATAAATTTTTGAACAGATTAAAATTAGAACTCGCTCCTCAAAAGCGCTGGTTGTCAAATTGGCTACACTCATATATGGCTAATTTTACTCAAGTCGTTAAATGTGGTAAATTGCGCTCAAACAGTTGTAGGCTTGAGGTCGGTTTCCCTCAAGGTGGCCCAATGAGCGGCCCACTTTTTACGAAAGACACCGACAACATCAGGAGCTCCGACGGAAGTATAGGCAAGTATTCCGATGACACCAGACAACTTCAAGCAATTAAAGGTAGAGTCGATAATGATATTTATATCATGAAAGTTCAAGAACTTGTGGAGATATCGTCAACAAAAAACTTGAAAATAAATCCGAAAAAATCGGAAGAGCTTTGTTTTCTACCAATTAATATGAAAAATGATGAATTGATAGCTGTTGCTAATGAGCAGGTACAGATTGAAGGTGTGAATGTCCCACGTAGGAAGACTGTAAAATACTTAGGGGTTCACATCAGCGACAACTTTTCATTTAAAGTTCACATATCTGAGGTAATTAAAAAAGCTAATTTTGCGGTTAGACAGTTCAGTTTCTTCGTTAGGTTTACTAATCGGAAAACAAAAATGTTCCTTTTTCAAACATATATAGTGCCTATCTATTTGTACTGCGCCGTTGTTTGGGTACCCACTCTACATGACAATGGTAGGAAGAAATTAGTGAGGCCAATAAAACTATATGCAAAACATTCAGACGTAGACAAGAAACACTATATTTCGTTAATAAATGTTGCCTTTGAAAAGCAATATGTCGATTTTGTAAATAAAATTGTACAGGATTCGAACCACCCACTACATGAACAGCTTGTGATTAACAAATCAGCTCCTTCTACCAGAAGTGAATATATTTTACCAGCTATACGAACTCAACGTTTTAGTGACTCATTTATTCCTACTGCTATGCGATATTTGATAAACGGAACATTTCCTACATATTTGCTTACGTAAACCTTGATGAACTTTACCCACAGTTTTTAGTGTTTTTACCCATATTATAGTATTTTATAAACAAACTAAATGTGTTATTTAATTAATGGCGATTGTTTTCCTCTATTATGTAATTAGACCCTTTTACTATGTTTGTTTTTACTTAATTAATATTTATTATATTTTACTAAATTATTTTATGAACCAAATATTTATGAACCATAAAAGAGAATCAACCTACAATTAATTAATTATGATTATTTATATTTTGATCTATAACTTATCCCGTTTTAACATATGAACTGCATACCGTTTATTGAAAGTTGCTATAATTAATTATTTTTTTTACGGTTTAATTTCAGATTTAAATTGAATGCTTAATTGTAGTACCGGTACAGAATGTTGTAGGCTTATCATGTATGGTTTATTGTTTATATTATCAGTATGTATATTCCTTTTTATATGTTTTGTACAGGAATTAAAACGAATCAATCAATCAATCAATCGGACCAGTCATGCCGCGGCAAGGCAGATTTCGTTGTTCTGCTAGCACGCAGACTAAGTCTTACCTTGGCCACAATAAGGCGGCCGCATCTCTAACCGCATCATCCGTTGCCACTTCTCATGTTCTGGAAGACTGGCTAAGAAGTTTCCTAAGGTGGTTCTGATTGTGTGCTACTCTCCAACTAGTGTTGCCCCTGTAGAGGAGGTGGAAAATTTCTACCACAATCTACAAGCAGCTACTGATGGAGTGGATCAGCATGCATTCTTAACATTCCTGGGAGACGTTAATGCAAGTCTGCATCAATCACCTACATCGCCCTGGGTCTATAGCAATAGTGTTAACCGAAATTCTGTCCATCTTCAGGACTTTATCTCTGGAAATGGATTGTTTTCGGCTGGAACCCAGTTCAAGAAGCGAACTGGAAAGCTATGGACTCATAGTGGACCCAGTGGTCACAAGTCCCAGATAGACCATATTCTGTTTCGTAGGAAATACAGGAGCTCTATACAAGACTGTAATGCATTTACACTTCGACCCTTCTCCAGTGATCACCGCCTTATTGTGGCCAAGGTAAGACTTAGTCTGCGTGCTAGCAGAACAACGAAATCTGCCTTGCCGCGGCATGACTGGTCCTCTCTTTTGCAACAGCCAAGTGTGAGATCCAGCTTCACACTACAGCTGAGCAACAGGTATGAGGCTCTTGCCTCTGAGGCGGCAGATCACTGTGAGGGCTATACTGCCTTTACAGAAGCCGTTAAGTTAGCAGCTGCAGAAACAGTTCCTGTATACCCTCGAAACAGGAAAAGGGCCCCCTGGACTGACAACAAAATTCAGAAGTGCCGAAATGACCTTCATAAGGCGCAGAAAGAGTCCCGACTCAAACAGACTACAGCGGCCAAGAATGCAGTTAAGGCTGCATCTAGGTCACTGAACAGGCAGTACTCTGTTAATCTACAGGAGCTAATAAACCAACAGGTTGATGCCATCAATGATGCTGACGACAGCAGGCAATCATCCCAGGCATGGAAATCGATCAATCCGCTTACTGGGCGGAAAAGCCAACCAACCACCAAGGTTAAGGCTGAATCACCAGCCGATCGCCTCAATGGTTGGAAAGCCCACTTTGAAAAGCTCCTCAATAATGACAGGGTATTGCCTGATAACATTATAGAAGTAAAAGTGTCTGAGTCTGTACTCCCAGATATTCCCATTGGCGATATCTCCTTTGCAGAAGTGAAGGCTGCTGCAAAGAGCATTAAGACCAATCGTGCCAGTGGAGTAGATGGTGTTCCCCCTGAGGTCTTTAAAATACCTGAGTGTTTAAAGCTCATCTATCCCATCATAGTAGACATGTACCGTACAACAAGAGTCCCACAAGAAATGAAAACAAATAAGTTGGTGCCAGTTCCCAAGAAGGGCAACCTAACACTCTATGGTTCTTTTCGGGGAATTTCATTGATCTCGATTGCTGCAAAACTATACAATAGAATTCTATTAAATCGCATCAGGGATCCCATTGAGAGACTGCTACGTGGAAATCAGAATGGGTTCCGTAAAGGTCGTGGGACCATGGAGCCCATTTTGGCACTTAGAAGGATAATTGAAGAGTTATCAAAAAAGAAAGACAGGCATCTGGCTGTTATCTTTGTTGACTTCTTCAAGGCCTTTGATTCAGTCTCTCGCTCACGTATGTTCAGCATACTTTCATTATATGGGATTCCTGATGAAATTATTGCAGCAATCAGATCAGTATACGATGGTTCGACAACATTTGTGTCTACTGTTGACGGTGACACAGAACCAGTTGAAGTGTTATGGGGCGTCCTCCAAGGAGACACACTTGCACCATTCTTGTTCATTATTGTGGTTGACTATGTTCTACGCATGTCCTTAGATCACCATAATGATGATGGGGTGATGATAACTCCACCTACTGGCTCCAGAAGTCGAGGAAATCCTGCCAAGTACCTAACCGATCTAGACTTTGCTGATGACTTAGGAGTAATCTCAGAATCATTAGAGGGAGCCCAACGGCTCCTCAGCTCATTAGAACATGCTGCTTCTAGTGTTGGTCTTTTTATTAACTCCAGAAAGACCAAAATTCTGACCGTTAACTTTGAAAGTCCTCAGTAAGTCTCTGATCGGATGAGCATAAGCTCAAAGGATGGTATGCTTGAGCATGTGGACGATTTCTGTTACCTGGGATCATGGATCCGGAAGTCAGGTGAGGACCTTCGAATACGTAAGGGAAAGGCATGGGCAGCCTTGAATAGGCTTTCCAGGATTTGGAAGTCACCGAGAATTAATCGGAAACTTAAGGTCCGATTATTTAGAGCTGCAGTAGTTCCAGTACTCCTCTACGGGAGTCCATGCTGGGCTCTAACTGCTGAGGAGACCAAATCTCTGGATGGCACATTCACAAGAATGCTACGCCGGGTTCATTGTGTCAAGTACAATGCACACATCTCCAACCAGACACTATATAACATTGGAGGTGTCTCATTGGTTCCCCCAAGCTTGACACTAGAACAAAATCGCCTCCGCTTTGCAGGACATTGCTTTCGCCGTGAGGACCAGCCAGTGCATAATCTTGTACTTTGGCAGCCTCATGGAGTGAATAAGCATGGTGGATAGCCCATGACTTTCTTGAGACGCATCTTAAAGGACACTGGCCTTGAAGATGCGGATGATCTAGCAAATGTCATGGGTGATAGGGAGTTGTGGCGGCGCAATTTTGTCGACAAGCCGGCACAGCATTCTTAAAAATGCAGCTGCAATGCAGCATGCCGATACTAGTAGTAGAAGCATTCAATGGCTGTGCGACATTTCCAGGAGGAACAAAGTTGAAGACCTTCTGTAGGATGATGAGTGTAATATCCGATAGGTGTCGAGAAATATCTAAGATGGGAACCACTAACCATAGTTGGTTGAACATTTGGCACTGATTCATTTCTATTTGATAATGAAAAACTGATGCTTCATCTTCTGAGTCACTTTCATGATTTATACCAGATGTGATGGTTCCGGTATTAAGAGATCTAATTGGATCATTAACAACTTTATGATAATTATTTCCACTACTACCAGCAGCTGTGTATGAGGGCATATCGGTACTACCATGTAGCTGATCATAATAGGACAGGGTTACAATGAAAAATATTAGTATCGATGGCTGTCTTACTTATGCCTGGAATGGGTAGCTCCTTAGCACCATTAGACTTAATTACTTCAGGCTGCATCATGGGTAATACACTGTCCCTACATGTAGTAAAATCATGAAAAGAATCTTGATCAGAGGTGTTATGATGATCAGGGGCGGATCCAGGAATTTAATTTCTATGCGCAGAATTTGTGAAGTTTATCTTTTGGTCTAAGGGCGCTGCCCCAGCAGTTTCCATGGGGGCAGAACCCCTGTTGCCCTGGTGAGGGGAAAGGGGACGGACTCACTCCCCGGATTTTTATTTAGATTTTCATGCAAAAATAATATAACTTTTCATTCGATTATCTGACATTTTCTAGTGATTATTTTATTTATTATTATTTTATTTTCTATTTATAATACAAACCTTTATTGGACATATTAATAGGGCATCAACATTCAAAGGAGACTGACATGTAACCGCACGGAAACTATATGAAACGTTATACGAAAATTGCAAACAACGACAAAAATCTACTATATTGCAAAGTTTAAATGTGTACATAAGGTAGGGAAGCACCATCCACCACACCAGCACATCGCCATACAGAGCGAGTACATAAGGTAGGGAAGCACCATCCACCACACCAGCACATCGCCATACAGAGCGAGTACATAAGGTAGGGAAGCACCATCCACCACACCAGCACATCGCTATACAGAGCGAGTACATAAGGTAGGGAAGCACCATCCACCACACCAGCACATCGCAATTTTCTATTGATTTATTGATGATTTTCGATGACAAAAATATTTTTTAAAATTTTAAAAATATTTATTTTATTCCAAAATTGTAACATTACTCAACGCCGTTAGTATTAACAGCGAGTTTGTATTCAGCTCTTTACAACTTTAGAGGAAAGTACAGTATTGTATTGACCTGTACATTTAGTATTGTATTGGTGTATTATTATGTCGTAATGTCCCGACGGCGAGCTGTAATGTTACGGCGTCATTGGTTACCACGTGAACAATAGGTTTTATTTAATATTAATTACCTGTCAGCCAGATAGGCCTACTGCATTACCTACTGGTAGCTATTAATAACCAGTTGCTATAAACTTATTAACATGGCTCCACACGCCACCATAAATATAAGCTATCTTTTTTATAACATAATTTATGTCATTTTTACAATTATTTATAGGGCCTACAGCAACTAATTTAATTTGTGCAGTTTCTATCACTTATAATATATATACAATCATTTCGTAATGTTAAAATTTTGGAATAAAACTATAGTACTTTACAGACTTCTGCTCCTCGTGGCTTTATTTTCACTCAATCACTAAGTTCGTTCGGGTAACAAAGCACTCGGATCATCACACTGTAAAGTACTTTACACATAAGTAAGTAAATAGTTATTACTCATTGAACAGTTAAAGGATTGACAGTTATTAATTCTAGGAGATGAAATACTGATAATTTATTTAAATCATAGGCCTATAATTAAATAATAATTAGTAACTAATTACTATAACTAATAAGCAGCTTGATCTAGTGGTGACATTCCTGGGCTTATTCAGGAAGCCCTGGAAGCGAACAGGCATATCCTTTAGGAAACAAAGTGGAAGGGTTGACTGTGGAAGATCACCCTTTCATTTCCGATAAATGATTAATAATTGCCTATTTGTGATAACAACAACCGAAAATTAACCTAGTCAATTAAAAGGATTGGATTGGGCGTGGGCGCGCATCATTTTTATAAGAATATGAAAATTAAAGAAATAAACTTAAAATTTTTAGAATATTGGAATAACACATTTAGATTTAGGTTTTAAACTGTAGCTGTGTGATAAACTTTTGTAGTTTCTGCAGCACGTTTCCATAATATATGAAACGCCAGTAATTGAATGCCACCCCAAATTAGATGATTTAACACCAAAATAAATTATTATCCACCAAATATATTTTTTTGTAGCACCAATTCACATCCCCCAATATTGAATATCCCTCTCACCAAAAAAAATTATTCATCCCCCAAAAACAATTATTATTCCCCCAAAAAACAATTATTCATCCCCCAAAAACAATTATTTATCCCCCAAAAACAATTATTCATCCTCGAAAAACAACTATTCTTCCCCCAAAAAACAATTATTCATCCGCCAAAAACAATTATTCATCCCCCAAAGACAATTATTCATCCCCCCAAAACAATTATTCATCCCCGAAAAACAATTATTCGTCCCCCAAAAACAATTATTCTTCCCCCAAAAACAATTATTCATCCCCCCAAAACAATTATTCTACCCCCCAAAACAATTATTGATTCCCCAAAAACAATTATTCATCCCCCAAAAATAATTACTTGTCAACCAAAAAAAATTATTCCAGCACCAAATATTTTATATTAAATCCTGGTATTCTTCACATGGGCGCATGCTTCAGTTTCAGTATTCGTACCTATAGGCCTATTGCCTATCTATTATTGCCTATGGTCTATTATTCTGTTATTAGGTTTCAGTACTGAAGTTTTTGTCTAACTTCCTGGAAGTGTAGGCGTATTGCTGCAGTAGTATAGTATTTATTTTGGGGATTATGTATTTATTTTGGGCAAAAATGTATTTGTTTTGGGGGAAAATGTATTTATTTTGGGCTAAAATGTATTTGTTTTGGAGAAAATGTATTTATTTTTGGCTAAAATGTATTTGTTTTGGAGAAAATGTATTTATTTTGTTCATTTATGTTAATTTACTGTGTATAGCCACAGTGCTACAATGTATATGTACTACAATGTATAGCCAGCCCATAAAGCCATACTGATGATATATTACGCTAAGATTATACCCCCACCCTGCCACCCCCCCCCCCCCCCCCCCCCTCCCGCCTCATGGAAGGCGCCCTTGGGAAGGTTTACAGCAGTTTTATTTTGGGGATGATGGTATGGAGATGGAAGTTGTGAATGTGGATTCGAAAGTAAATTTAATGTTTTTTTTTAATTGTACTTGATTTAAATATTAACATTAAATTAAATGAAATTTTATTCAAGCAAAAATTAATAAATAAAATGTAGTGGCTCTAATGGGCCACCATACAGCCATAGACCAGTATTATGAGAATAAGGATGCTTAGACAATGGCACATCGCTTGAATTAAAACTACTATTACTAGGTCGAGCGAACTCGGACAGTGGATAAATGAGATCCTTCCAGGCTTCCCGATTCTCCACAGTTGTCGCAATTTCGTTTCTCCCAAGTTCAGTATCCCTTTCAAGTTGATCTATATATGTTATGGCCGGTCGTCCACGACTACGCTTTCCATGAGTTGGTTGCCAGAGAAGTAGATCTGGTATGACCTCGTCTTTACTTCGCCAGCAGTGCCCACTGAATCTTAATCTGCGTTCACTACTACTAGGATCGGCATGCTGCATTGCAGCTGCATTTTTAAGAATGCTGTGCCGGCTTGTCAACAAAATTGCACCGCCACAACTCCCTATCACCCATGACATTTGCTAGATCATCCGCATCTTTAAGGCCAGTATCCTTTAAGATGCGTCTCAAGAAAGTCATGGGCTGTCCACCATGCTTATTCACTCCATGAGGCTGCCAAAGTACAAGATTATGCACTGGCTGGTCCTCACGGCGAAAGCAATGTCCTGCAAAGCAGAGGCGGATTTGTTCTAGTGTCAAGCTTGGGGGAACCAATGAGACACCTCCAATGTTATATAGTGCCTGGTTGGAGATGTGTGCATTGTACTTGACACAATGAACCCGGCGTAGCATTCTTGTGAATGTGCCATCCAGAGATTTGGTGTCCTCAGCAGTTAGAGCCCAGCATGGACTCCCGTAGAGGAGTACTGGAACTACTGCTGCTCTAAATAATCTGACCTTAAGTTTCCGATTAATTCTCGGTGACTTCCAAATCCTGGATAGCCTATTCAAGGCTGCCCATGCCTTTCCCTTTCGTATTCGAAGGTCCTCACCTGACTTCCGGATCCATGATCCCAGGTAACAGAAGTCGTCCACATGCTCAAGCATACCATCCTTTGAGCTTATGCTCATCCGATCAGAGACTTGCTGAGGACTTTCAAAGTTAACTGTCAGAATTTTGGTCTTTCTGGAGTTAATAAAAAGACCAACACTAGAAGCAGCATGTTCTAATGAGCTGAGGAGCCGTTGGGCTCCCTCTAATGATTCTGAGAGTACTCCTAAGTCATCAGCAAAGTCTAGATCAGTTAGGTACTTGGCAGGATTTCCTCGACTTCTGGAGCCAGTAGGTGGAGTTATCATCACCCCATCATCATTATAATGATCTAAGGACATGCGTAGAACATAGTCAACCACAATAATGAACAAGAATGGTGCAAGTGTGTCTCCTTGGAGGACGCCCCATAACACTTCAAATGGTTCTGTGTCACCGTCAACAGTAGACACAAATGTTGTCGAACCATCGTATACTGATCTGATTGCTGCAATAATTTCATCAGGAATCCCATATAATGAAAGTATGCTGAACATACGTGAGGTGTTGAAGTACTTACAGCTACAGGTAGCGGTAGTCCTACCGGTAGTACTGGAGAAGCAGCAGCACTAACATATTCTACAAACAGACAAACATGTCTGTTGCTTGATTATCTTGGTGACTTGTACTAATGTCATCTGATATTCCAATATCAGATTGGTATTGTATAAATCTAGACTTCATTTTGTCAAGCCTGATTTGCGCATTATCCATACTGCCATACAGCCATATGAAGTTTATAATCTTCAAAGCACTGATCACGTTTTGATTCATTGCACAAAACAGCAAAAGAGTGTATAGCCTAAATCAAGCATTTCCTGAGAAATGTTATCCAGCTTATATAAAATTGAAGCTGACTCTTTTATAAGCTGTGATAATTGATTTTCACTTGGCATAGGCCTACTGACATTACAGTTTGGGCTTATAAACAGATGGTGTTGCATAGATCTGATCATCTAGTCATAATCATATCAGCATATCATCCATAGGCTTCACATTTTAGCTGTTTAGGGCGACCGCCACTCAACTCGCTGACTCGCATTGCGACAAGGCGGCGTCCTACTTCATCAACATAACTTTGTCAGTTTTTAATTCACATTAAATAAAATGTGCAATTATATATATAAGTATATATACAGATATATAGGCCTACTGTAACAATGCTTGAAGTAAGCCTAAATAAAACAAATAAAACGAAAACGGAACGAAAACGATTACCTTTTGTGTTTTACCATTTTATTTTTTTAGTTTGCAATATTTTTACTTAATTCCAATAGACAGATAGAGATACGCTCGTATAAGTGCAACATTGCCTGGGTTATCTTCTCCCTCCATACATATAATTGTTTAATTAAAGGTCTGATTTAATTTCATTTTGTGAATATGTATGTCATTAAGATTAATTTTAAATAATTAATTATTTTATTTGTCGGTGCAATTATTTGGAGTGCAATTACATTCCATTACATTACCTACCGGCAGACCGGACCGGTACCGGTACCGGTACTGTCGACTGTCTGACTGTAGTACGTAGAAGCAGTCTGGCAGTAGGTATTAAGTCTGTAAATAGCGGTACCACGTACCGGTACGGCGGTACTGGTACCCATTGACATTGTGAATTGCTACTTCTGTACTTGGCTGTTTGGGTTAACCCTCCCCCGGTAACGTGGGGTAAAATAATACCCCAAGGGGATTACTTTTGATATTTTTCGACAATCTCTCATATTATGTACCGTCGTCCTGTGTGACTATGATAATTTTAGACATTCTTTTACACGCCTTGACTTTGTGCTGGGGTTCCATGCTATGGGCACTGGGCTGATGGGTCTGGCTGTATGGAATCCATCCAAAAAGTGCGCCGGATAGCGCGCCGACCAATTTTTATGCGCGCCGCGCGCCGATGCCATTCAGCCATTTCGAAGAAAAACCCCGCGCCAACTAAATTTTTAAGCACGCCGATGCGGTATGACTAATTACCCAAACGCACCCAATCGGCACCCAAACGCACCCAAACGCACCCAAACGGCACCCAAACGCACCCAATCGGCACCCAAACGGCACCCAATGGTACCCAAACGGCATTAACATTGAACTGCCTGATGAAAATTACCCTCCTATAGGGTACTCCCTGGCATTCTAAATCAGTTGAGTCAATAGGTAAACGGTGAAATTAACCGGTACCTACCAAATACCAGAATACTGAAATACGGTACCAGCAGATTGGTATGTAGAATAGCTTACTGTCTGACTGTAAACATGCTGGCGTATAAGTATGTTAGAATGCCGTTTGGGTGGCGTTTGGGTATGTTAGAATGCCGTTTGTTTGAGTGGCGTTTGGGTAAGGTAGAATTCCGTTTGGGTGGCGTTTGGGTATGTTATAATGCCGTTTGGGTAGCGTTTGAGTATGTTAGAATGTCGTTTGGGTGGCGTTTGGGTATGTTAGAATGCCGTTTGGGTGGCGTTTGGGTATAGAATGCCGTTTGGGTAGCGTTTGAGTATGTTAGAATGCCGTTTGGGTGGCGTTTGGGTATGTTAGAATGCGGTTTGGGTGGCGTTTGGGTATGTTAGAATGCCGACGCCGTTTGAGTGGCGTTTGGGTAAGGTAGAATGCCGTTTGGGTATGTTAGAATGCCGTTTGGGTGGCGTTTGGTTATGTTATAATGCCGTTTGGGTGGCGTTTGGGTATGTTAGAATGCCGTTTGGGTGGCGTTTGGGTATGTTAGAATGCCGTTTGGGTGGCGTTTGGGTATGTTAGAATGCCGTTTGGGTGGCGTTTGGGTATGTTAGAATGGCGTTTGGGTGGCGTTTGGGTATGTTATAATGGCGTTTGGGTGGCGTTTGGGTATGTTAGAATGCCGTTTGGGTGGCGTTTGGGTATGTTAGAATGCCGTTTGGGTGGCGTTTGGGTATGTTAGAATGCCGTTTGTTTGAGTGGCGTTTGGGTAAGGTAGAATTCCGTTTGGGTGGCGTTTGGGTATGTTATAATGCCGTTTGGGTAGCGTTTGAGTATGTTAGAATGCCGTTTGGGTATGTTAGAATGCCGTTTGGGTGGCGTTTGGGTATGTTAGAATGCCGTTTGAGTGGCGTTTGGGTAAGGTAGAATGCCGTTTGGGTATGTTAGAATGCCGTTTGGGTGGCATTTGGTTATGTTATAATGCCGTTTGGGTGGCGTTTGGGTATGTTAGAATGCCGTTTGACTGGCGTTTGGGTAAGGTTGAATGGCGTTTGGGTAAGGTAGAATGCCGTTTGGGTGGCGTTTGTGTAAGATAGACTGCATTCTTTATATCTTTATTATGTTTCATTTATTGTATCTTGAATGTATTTATCTATAATGTTTTTTAGATTAATTTTCCAAAGTCAAACCTCCAGGAGGAGAAGAGTGATCAATTTCTGGCAAGCGTCATGGATGTTGTCAACATAGTAACCCGGAACTGCGGAATCTGGTAAAAGTTCGGATAGCGTCTCCAAAAGTGTCCACCAATCATCGAGTCAACGATTCCTACGAGCGGAAGTCGGCGTCCTGTGTACTTTTGGTTTAGCCTATAGAAGAAGTTCAAACGATGGGTAGAAGCAATCTCAGTCCCAGTAGACTGTTGGTTGGTTCGGAATTCCAGTTGTAGTTGTCGTCTCCTGTGTTTCGGGCGATCTGCGATGTGCCGAAGTGCGATGAATGAACATTTATCACTCAAAAATAAACATTGCAATTTTTGAATAAAATTACGTATAAATAATCAAGTACCAACCAACTGTTTTTCTATAAAGTGGTACTTTATGCAGCGTGATATAAATAGTTATTCTTAATATTGCCTTTCTATCCCACTCTTCAGATTTAGTTTCAGGAAATTGCAATTTTTCTCCCGGTGTGAGAAAAATAAACTTATACATCTCGGGGTAGGGGCTGGAAAAAAGTACCACTTGTTTTCCATTTAGTAAATATAGTACTTATTTGTGTGCCTTGTTGAAATACATAGTTAGTGTCATTGACTTTGAAATAATTTGTTGTATATATTTTCATTGTTTTGCGTTGTTTTTCGTTACTAACTTGAACAGTTTGCTGCCCGTGCAGTGATTGAGATTGTGATTGATAAATTACTGTATTATAATTATTAAAAAATATTATTGTTTAATAAGTATTAAACATTACACCTGTCGCACCGAAATTATTCTTCGTCCTTCTTGTGATTTCTTGATACCAATTGAAAAGTGTCGTTGAAAGGATTCCAAATTTGTAAATAACTATTAATGTCAATAGTACAGGCTCCAGCATATGACCCCGTAGGAATTTTATATATGACTCGGCTACCCTACATAGAAGTTTAGTGCAGACTTGGGACATTTAAAAAAATTTGGGTAGACTTCACCAAATAGGGGGTCTTAAACATAGCAACGGAGAAAATTACCATAGCAACAGCTCTTATAGTAGATATGACGATATAACATTTATAGCAGATTAATATTTTGGATATGAAGAATTTAATGGCATATTTCGTTTTTTCAAAATTCCATAGCAACCAGACGAAAACGACCTTCAAAGATAGCAATATTGACCATGTCCATAGCAACGGGCTTTGTAATGCGTATTCAGTGGTCGTATCATCATAGAATCAGAGTCTACCAGAATTATATCACGTATAAGGAACAATATGAATTATTTTTCAGTTTCTAGTTGCCATGGCAACGAGTAACCTTGACTAAAAACAATCTACATATTAGCCGCAGCGTTTTAAGATCAACCTCTACCCTCACTATATCGAGTATAAGGAAAAATATGCAATATGTTTTACTTTCTAGATGCCATGGCAAATCGATGTAAATCTACAATCTTCGTTTCCCTCTCATGATTCTAATTACACCATTTATTGTA
>JAUCBJ010001603.1:0-17706 GCA_032718475.1 Nemertoderma westbladi
CTGAGCAAGGGGCCGAAGTATGCGCTGACGACGCAGGTCAACCCTCGAGTGATGAAGACCGTCGAGGTGGCCTTGGATCGACTCGCGTACGGTGTCAAATGGAGATACGACATAGAGAATCGCGAACTCGAGACCACGAGTGGAACGGCTAACACCGGGACTACGAGTGGGACGACGGACGCCGGGACCACCAGTGGAACGACGAACGCCGGGACCGCCAGTGGGACGACGAACGCCGGGACCGCCAGTGGGACGACGCACGCCGGGACCGCCAGTGGGACGACGAACGCTGGGACCGCCAGTGGGACGACGAACGCCGGGACCGCCAGTGGGACGACGAACGCCGGGACCGCCAGTGGGACGACGAACGCCGGGACCGCCAGTGGGACGACGCACGCCGGGACCGCCAGTGGGACAACGTACACCGGGACTACAACACCTGGGACCACACCCGGGACCGCCTCGACAACAACGAAGCCGAAGTCGAAGTTTATGAAGATACCATTCCCAGATGTATACCGATCTAAACCACCATCGATCCCACCATTACTGGAACAAGAATTAGACGAACTCAAGGCCGCCATCCTCTCGGTTTACTCCAACTATCAGAGGAAGAACCTTCCACCACGTCACAACCTCAGTCGCTGCGAAAGGGAGGCCGTCGAGGCTATACGAACATCCACCGACATTATAGTCAAGCGAACCGATAAGAGTGGGGGTTTCGCTGTCCTGGACCGAGCTGGGTATATAGACAAGGTCAAGACTGACATCCTAAGTGATCGGGAATCCTATCGCCCGCTAACGAGGGACCCCAACCCGAAGGAATCGTCACGGGTTAAACACGGGATCAAAGGGATACTATGTAAACCCAACCAGCAGTACCTATCCGGGCTACTCGTAACCCACCAACCACGCGCTCCAGAACTGTACTGTAACCCAAAGACCCATAAACCCGACAACCCCATGAGGCCGATATCATCAGCCTGCGGGTCAGCAGCGGAGAAACCAGCGTGGTTGCTCTGCCAGATCCTCACCCAAGCGCTGAAATTCGTTCCGGAGCGACTACGGAACACGAGGGACTTTATCGAACGGGTGTCCGAACTGCCGCCATTGTCCCCAGGAGATATTATTTTTAGTACTGACATTAAGGCAATGTACACCAACATACCGGTCGGCGAAGGGATAGATGTGGTCACAGACTTCATCAACCGGCACAAAGCGGACATCAATATGTTCGGTTTGGATATTACGGATGTTTTTGGGTTATTAACTACGAGCCTGGAATGCTCATTTTTCCATTTTGACGGCAAATATTACCTACAAATTAAGGGCATGGGGATGGGGAACAGACTAGCCCCACCCTTTGCGATTATTTACGTACATAGTATCGAACTAGGGTTTTTAGAGAGGTACCACCTTAAACCCGTGTGCTGGTATAGATTCCTGGATGACGGGTGGTCAATTTGGGAGCATGGGGAAGAAGAGTTACGCCTGTTCATGGAATACCTTAATTCTTGTCACAAGACTATTAAGTATACCATCGAACAGTCGTACACTAGTATTCCGTTCCTAGATGTCCTAACGACAGTCAACCAAGAGGGTAAAATTGACTTTGAACTATATACCAAACCAGCTAATGTAGGGATAATCCTCAATTACTTTAGTAACCACCCCAAATCTATGATTAACAACACGGCCCGACAAGCAGTAGCCAGAGGGATACAATACGGATCGACGGAGGGGGGGAGAAACCGAGGGGTTAGCAAGGTCCGACAGCTGTTAATTAACAACGATTACCCACCCGCGATAGTAGATAAACTCATTCATACAGTACTCCACCCACGTAACAACACACGACACCCACCCCCAGCGGTAGGGACCACACCCATACCGTTGGTAGTCCCCTTCATAAATGAAGACATCAAGAGGCAGGTACAGGCGGTAGTCCACAAGTCCCGGTTAGCAGGATGTACTAGAGTAGTGACAACCCCTGGGCCCAAGCTACAACAACTTCTCACGAGGTCCACCCTAAACCCACCGAAGTGCCCCGCACCCACACACAAGTGCTTTACCTGTACGAATGGCCCTGCACAGTGTACCACTAAGAACGTGGTGTATTCACTCACCTGTAGCCAATGTGGAGAGGTTTATGTAGGCGAAACCAGCACACAAATACGCTCACGCATCTCACAACACCGTAACGCAGTCAGAAACATCACAGGGAAAGCCACATCAGCCATGAAGGACCACTACATAAAACACCACCCCAACACTACAGATACACAGAGAGAAATACCTTTCAGCATTAGAATTCTAGCACGATGTAAGGATTGGGTAGATAGGAAAATTAAAGAAAAATCATACATCAAGGATATACGACCTAAGATTAACACACAATACATTAACAATTTTGACACGGGGTGGTAACGACTCTGTTATAATTATGTCCGTACAGTAGAAATTGGTGCTATGATTTGTGATTTATAGATCGGACCCGGTGCTGTTTAATAATGAATTAGTTATAGGTTGGTACAGTAGATCTCTGAATGTGGCATCCTAGGTTGCCATGGTGATGGGGCTACCGGTATGTATTACTGAATTACTGGTTCTTGTGTGCAGTTGGCAGTCTGTAGTAGTGAGTTTGTAGGTAGGTACCTATCAGTTCGTTAAAGGCCTGTTGGCCGCAATATAACTGAAATTTATTATATACACGGTCACTAGTAAAAGATCCAGTTTACACACACCTTAAAGATTTGAAGCTATATTGATAATTACATAGTTTTACGTAAGGATAGGGACAGACACGGTGGTGGTGTCTGTACTTACATTCGATATGATTTAGCTTTTAATCGTAGGGAAGATTTAGAGACTTGTGACGAAGTTTTACTGGTGGAACTTTTACTTCCTAAAACTAAACTTATTTTAATCTGTACCTTATATCGGCACCCTAAACAATCAGATTTTTTGCAAAATTTTGAAAATACAATTTTATGTAATCTCAGGTCAGACTGTGAAATATATTTCTTAGGTGATTTTATATCTGTTACCATCACAAAGCATCCCCCATCTGTGAACAGTACCAAAGTATTTTAAATTTGTTTGGTTTAAAACAAATTATTCGAGATTCTACCAGAATTACCTGTAAAACTTCTACTTTACTAGATCACATCCTTTGTAATAATACCGATATTATTTCTCAATCTGGGGTTTTACCTATAGGTCTAAGCGATCATTTTATAGTTTTTTGCACAAGAAAGACACAAAAATCTTTTTTCGGGGATCATAAAAACAGTAACAGTTAGGTCTATGAAAAATTACAGCAAGGAACGCTTTTTAAGTTTGTTAGTTAATTCTGACTGGGAACCCTGTTTTAACCCTATTATTACCACTGGGGGGGGGGGGGGGGGGGGAATCGGCCCCTTCCTAGTTTTTAATTGCTGTATCTATGCAACCACATTATTATTACCGGTAACAATACACATGGGTTCATTTGTTCATTACCGGTAACAATACACATGGGTTCATTTGTTTATTACCGGTAACAATACACACAGGTTCATTTGTTTATTACCGGTAACAATACACATGGGTTCATTTGTTTATTACCGGTAACAATACACATGGGTTCATTTGTTTATTACCGGTAACAATACACATGGGTTCATTTGTTTATTACCGCTAACAATACACATGGGTTCATTTGTTTATTACCGGTAACAGTACACATGGGTTCATTTGTTTATTATCGGTAACAGTACACACGGGTTCATTTGTTTATTACCAGTAACAATACATGCGGGTTCATTTGTTTATTATCGGTAACAGTACACACGTGTTCATTTCTTTATTACCAGTAACAATACATGCGGGTTCATTTGTTTATTATCGGTAACAGTACACACGTGTTCATTTCTTTATTACCAGTAACAATACATGCGGGTTCATTTGTTTATTACCAGTAACAATACACACGGGTTCATTTGTTTATTACCAGTAACAATACATGCGGGTTCATTTGTTTATTATCGGTAACAATACATGCGGGTTCATTTGTTTATTATCGGTAACAGTACACACGGGTTCATTTGTTTAATACTGGTAACAATACATGCGGGTTCATTTGTTTATTATCGGTAACAATACACACGGGTTCATTTGTTTATTACCAGTAACAATACCCATGATTTCATTTGTTTATTACTGGTAACAATACATGCGGGTTCATTTGTTTATTATCGGTAACAATACACACGGGTTCATTTGTTTATTATCGGCAACAGTACAAACGGGTTCATTTGTTTAGTTCTAAGCTGTAGGCCTGCCGACAATAAGACCAAGAAAGATACCGGTACTAGGCCTATACAGTTTTTATCCCTGAGTCAGACTACAGCCAGACAGCACAATGTCCCCGCTCTTAATCTCCACAGTTTTCATCGTTCTGGGTCGTTTCGTTGTGGCAGAACCATCCGATCCGCGGGGTAACCCTGCAACCCACCCAATACCCGTATTGGACTGGTTTGCGGAACACCCTGTCGCTACCGTTTCGAACTGCCGCGCCGAATCGACGGAGATGTGGTCGACGAGTGGATTTAGCCTCTACTGCTCTCGTCGGGGAAGAAGATCTTGGGTCTCCTCTCCACGATCTAGAGGCCTAATCGCTAAACTCTGTCTACTGTCTCTGGCTGGGGATATTGAGACCAACCCAGGACCCAGCAGGACGCGGGCCCCGAAGATCAACTGTCCCGTCTGTCAACGAGGAACAAACTCTCGGAGTAAGATCGTCCAATGCGAGAGTTGTGACACATTTGTACATTTAAAATGTTACCGTAGGAAACGCAGTAATTTATTCTCCACCAGAAACAATCTTGAACCAAGTTTTCTCTGCAATAGCTGTATTTTTACCGAACTTCCCTTTCATGATACAATTTTAGAATCAGAAACCGACGATTCATTTCTCACATCGCCTCTGCAAACTCCAAGTGATGCTGAGAGTGAAACTTTTAATTTTTTTAAGAAAAAAGGTCTGCATTTTTTGCAATTAAACGCACGATCTCTGCTTCCAAAACTTTCCGAAATTCGTATTTTAATCAATAAATCCAACCCAGCAGTTTTAACAATCTCTGAAACTTGGCTCGATGATAGTGTTTCTGATGGAGAAATTTATATTGATAATTACGTAGTTTTACGTAAGGATAGGGACAGACACGGTGGTGGTGTCTGTACTTACATTCGATGTGATTTAGCTTTTAATCGTAGGGAAGATTTAGAGACTTGTGACGAAGTTTTACTTGTGGAACTTTTACTTCCTAAAACTAAACCTATTTTAATCGGTACTTTATATCGGCCCCCTAAACAATCAGATTTTTTGCAAAATTTTGAAAATACAATTTTATGTAATCTTAGGTCAGACTGTGAAATATATTTCTTAGGTGATTTTAATATCTGTTACCATCACAAAGCATCCCCCATCTGTAAACAGTACCAAAGTATTTTAAATTTGTTTGGTTTAAAACAAATTATTCGAGATTCTACCAGAATTACCAGTAAAACTTCTACTTTACTAGATCACATCCTTTGTAATAATACCGATATTATTTCTCAATCTGGGGCTTTACCTATAGGTCTAAGCGATCATTTTATAGTTTTTTGCACAAGAAAGACACAAAAATCTTTTTTCGGGGATCATAAAAACAGTAACAGTTAGGTCTATGAAAAATTACAGCAAGGAACGCTTTTTAAGTTTGTTAGTTAATTCTGACTGGGAACCCTGTTTTAACCCTATTATTACCACTGGGGGGGGGGGGGGGGGGGGGAATCGGCCCCTTCCTAGTTTTTAATTGCTGTATCTATGCAACCACATTATGTACCAGCCCAATTTTTTACGAGAATTAGTCAAATTTAATGGCGCATCTTTTGCAAAAAACTGTGTGGCAATTCGATTTCAACTTTTCGATGTGGTGCCACCTCAAAATTTGGACCCCAGCAGAAAATTTTTTGAAATTTTCGAATTTTACAAGGTCATTTGTGAGTTAGTAATTCTTTATGTTGGGGCTTTTCTTATTGGTTCTGATTCGTATGGAGCACTCCACTACTCTATATAAGTATATAAGGGAAGTGGTACCGGTACGTCATTTTTGGTGCACTAAAATTAGGGCGTGGCACTTCAAATTTTCAAAATTGCAATATTCGTTAAATACTCCGAAGTTTTGATTTCAACGCATTTTTATGGGTTTTCTGGCCCTCTTAATCGATTAAAAGTAATATAGAAGACTCAATTCTTAGTGGTACATCATTTTTGGTGCACCAAAATTAGGGCATGGCAAGTAGGCTTACTTCAAATTTTCAAAATTACGATTTTCAGAAAATACCACAAGGTTTTCATTTCAACCAATTTTTATAGGTTATCTGGACCGCTGAATCGATTGAAAGTAATATTGAAGCTTCAAGTCTTAGTGGTACGTCAATATTGGTTCACCACAATTAGGGCGTGGTACTTTTTCAAAATTTGAATAAGTGCCACTCCCTATCTTTTGTTTATTTTCCGAATCTCGTATTTTTCAATATTTCAAGTGCCACACCCTAATTTTGGTTCTCAAAAAAGGACGATCCACTAAGTCTTCAGGCTTCGATAATATTTTCAATCGATTCAGCGGTCCATAAAACCTATAATAACGCGTTGAAATCAAAAGATAAGTGTATTTTCCGATTATCGTATTTTTCAAAATTTGAAGTGCCACGCCCACTTCTTTGGTGCACGAAAAAAGAGCATCCAGTTCAATTTTCGGAAATGGAATATAATCACATTCGATTCAGCGTAGTAAAAAACCTAATAATGCTAGCCAAGAATGCCACACTATAAGTTTTTAGAATATCAAAAAAATTTATATTTTGTCCTGGGACTACTTCTATTTTTCATGAAAATTATTATACCCGCTTTATGAAATTTTCATTTTTTTGGATTTGAAAGTGTTCTTCGAGAATTTTTTCACCTACAGCCCAAATTTCGTAGGATTTTATTGGATGGTTACAAAAATACAGCGGGGGGCCGAATCGACCCCCCGCCAGTGCTGCTAATGGTCTAAACACCCCAGTGGTAATAGGTTTAAGGCCGCTGACATTAACCTTGCGTTCACTGTTTTTAAAGATATATTACTCAAGGCACTAATACTGTAGCACCAATTAAAGAAATTAGTCTTAAACAACGCTGTGATGAATCCTGTGAGGATTCTCCGTGACTATGATATTGAAAAATTAACGTAGAATTTATAACAATTTAAATTCCTTCATTATTTACTATTAAACAACACGTACAATTAATATTAGTTTTAGTTCAAATCAATTACGAACCATGTATGTTTACTGTAATTATACAGGATGAGATTATACCTCTTGGGGCGAAACATATGTTTAGTTACTAGTGCAATTATGACCAAGACACACCGCGATTAATTAATATTGGCATTGGCACGATCACAAATGAATTAGTGATAAACTTTTATAGTAATAGTACTACTGTATGCACGTACACATTGCTTTCTCAGTTCTACAATAAATTATACTACAAACGCACTGAGCCCTGGATGACTTAGGGTATTCTTAGTAATATCAGAGAAAGAGATAACTATTTGTATAAATTTAGGAAATACCGTGTTTTAGCTGATTATAATAATTACTGCAAATATAGAAACCTTGTCCAACGGGAAATAAAAAAAGCTAAATCTGAATATTTGTACAACAAAATAAGTGAGAATAAAGATAATCCTAAGAGTCTATGGTCTACCCTAAAATCTTTAGGTTATAAAAACCTTAAATCTAAATCGAATATTGTTCTGCAAGATAACGGTGAGCTGATTCATGATCATACTCTAGTTAGTAATTTATTTAATAATTATTTTACTAATGTTGCCTCTAATTTAGTTAAGAAGTTACCGTTATCAAGTAATAAATATAGTATAGGGTCCGAAACTCTAAATAATTTTTATTTAGAAAAGTTACAAAATTCAGAAAAGTTATTTTTAAAACCCGTTTCTGAGGATTTCTTTTTTCAAAATCTACTTAGCCTATCAGCCTCAAAAAGTACCGGTCTAAACCTAGTACCTGCCCGTTTTCTTAACGATGGTGCTGAAGCTGAAGTACTTAAAGTGCTTATTACTATTAAACAATCCATCCTTATAAGCATACAGCCTCCTCAGTATTAATGTTGGCACAAAGATTTCTAAATAAAACAATTATTATTAGGTGAGAGTACAGTGCAATAGTACACTGTAACAGTCATTCAGCTTGCACTAAATGTCAATCACCTATAAAACATTTTGAATGCCACAGTGTGTAACCTGATACAGATATTAATAATCAATAGACACCTCGACTCCTCTCTGACCACTCTATCCTATAGAACAAAATAATCATTTCGCTAACTGCTCTCTATCTTCTATATTCTATAATCACAATAGCTTTTATAATTCATTAGATGATTACAACATAATAATTATATCTTGAAGTTGTCTAGAAAATTTCTCGTAGACCACCGGGACTATACTACCCTCACACTAATTTATTATCAGACAGAACAAAAAGCTTTTACTTGACTCGTACTGTCTCCTAAGACTTGCTTCACGGGCAAACCAGTTAATGTTTGCTTACTGTCTGGGTTGTAGAGTAGTGGTAATACTTGGCACAGAAAGTACTTCTTTGTTAGTTGGCCCTTCCTATTGAATGCATTACCAGGCCATCTCTATACATATTTCATGAGTGTCAGCTGGTGTTTTTAACATTGCGCCTATGGTAATTTTAGTTTTTTTGGGGCTATTTTTCGAAATAAAACAAGTTGAGATGTTTCAATTTAAACCTCGATTTCACAAGTAGACATAGAAATATATTTTCATGGTTCATGCAAAATGTCATCAAAATCGTTAGAGTCGTTTTTGCTCTACTACTACTACTACTAGGTCGAGTGAACTCGGACAGTGGAAATGAGATTCTCCATAGTTGTCGCAATTTCGTTTCTCCCAAGTTCAGTATCCCTTTCAAGTTGATCTATACATGTTATGGCCGGTCGTCCACGACTACGCTTTTCATGAGTTGGTTGCCAGAAAAGTAGATCTGGTATGACCTCGTCTTTACTTCGCCAGCAGTGCCCACTGAATCTTAATCTGCGTTCACGGAGGGTGGTTGATACAGGCGGTATTGTACCATAAAGCTCGGCGTTTGTCATGTGTTGTCTCCAGCTGATGTTTAGGGTTGCCCTTAGTAGTCTTGTGTAGCAACCATCAATTCGTTGTTCAAGTGATTTAGTCAGTGTCCAGGTCTCACCCCCGTATAAAAATACACTTTCCACTGTGGCTCGAAAGAACTTAGTCTTCAGGTGCCTGGAGAGATCTGATTTCCAGATGGTATCCATTTTTGATAGAGCTACCCAAGCCTTTGCTTTCCTAACTTCTATGTCCTTTTTGCTACTCTCTATCCATGATCCAAGGTACTGGAAGTCGTCGACCTTCCTTAGTTGATTATTATCAATGGTTGTCAAGTTTCCATCAACATTAAGTAGCATTTATATGCAATCCAACCTCCTTAGCAGCCCTATCCGCTTTATTTAGTAGAAGCTGTGCATCTACTAGTGTATTAGAGAGCAGGGCGATGTCATCCGCAAAGTCGGTGTCTGTGACTGCAGTTGCCGGATATCTACTAAATCTGCGTGCTTGAAGTGTGAATCCCAGTTCTTCACCCTTTGTGGCCGTCCTCTTTGCGTAATCCAGCACAATTACAAATAGTAATGGTGCTAATGTGTCACCTTGCAGTACGCCAGCCAGGATTGAGAAAAACTCAGTTTCACCATCTGGTGAGAGTACCTACGCTTCTGTGTCACAATATAACAATCCAATGCCAGCAACAATTACTTCTGATATTCCATAAACTCTTAGGATTTCAAGCATTTTACCTCTATGGATGGAGTCGAATGCCTTCTTGAAGTCCACAAATGTCATGACTGCGGGGAGATTCTTTGACTTAATTCCTTCAATCAGTCTCCGTAGTGCAAGTATCTGAGCTATTGTTGATCTACTTGGTCGAAATCCGTTTTGGCTCTTTCGCAGTAGTTTCTCTATGTGAGGCCCAATCCTATATAGAATCATTTTATTGTATATTTTGGCAGCTACCACAAGCAGACAGATCCCACGATAGTTTGTTGGTATGCCGAGGTCTCCTTTCTTGGGGAGAGACTTTAGTTGACCTTTAGTCCAAATTGGTGGTGGCTTTTCCCCTTTTAACATCCGGTTGCAAACATTCAATAATGGTCTGTTTAGCACTCCGGTTTTCCATACCTCCGCTGGGATTTCATCTAATCCACTCGCTTTATTATTGGACATGCTTTTAATGCTTCTTTGGAGTTCGGCAGGTGTGAAGTCCCCTGTTTGTATAGGTAAGGGCTGACCTCGATGTTTGGTTGCTGCCCAAGCAAGTTGCTGAAGTGATTTTTCCACTTCCCAACACGTTTTTCAGGACTATCGGCTTTGAGGCGCCCCTTTGCACAACTTTTCCGACCAGATACCTCATTTACAGTTTGCCAGGTAAGTCTTGATTGTTGCTGTATGTGAGCAGTTGTAATTGCTTCAATTTTACCCTGTATGTACTTTTCCTGGCTGATGTTGTAGGCCAACTTAAGATCGTCCTTAGCTTTCTCAACCTTGTTAATGTTTTCGGTTGTTCGGTTTTAACTTTGTAGGCTATCTTAAGATCTTCTCTCTTACAACTAACCTCAGAGTTTTGCCATGGCACATAATTTCGTTTTTGCTCTAGGTCGGTAGTAAGTAGACAGTAGTCAGTAGTCAACATTAGTTTTTTCTGCCATCAATTATCTTATCTTACATTACAGAAGTATTTCTGCCATCAATTTTCTTACATTACAGTAATCAAGTCTAACAACTTGCTAATTATCATTAACAAACTCAACAAGATTTACCCAATCTTATCTAAAGAAAATTAGTGTTATAATTGTTTTATTTATTTATATTTATTTAATTGTTCCAAATATGGCTACATTCTCGACTCGTATGTCCAAAAAGGTGTGGGTAGAGGAAATAGATGGTGAATTTAATGAAGAATTTACGCGTAATCAATCTTATTATGTGGATGGTTTCGTGAGATTCCAACCGAGCGGACAGGTTCTTCCTAAAATCTTTACTACGTCGTATCAGAAAGAAATATTTGAGTTTCCTGTAAAGGACGACGATGTTTGGATTTCTTCGTTTCCCAAATGTGGCACGACTTGGACACAGGAGATGGTATGGGGAATTATGAATGATGTTGACACGGAATTTGCGAAGATGAATCATGTTGAGAGACGAGTGCCATATTTGGAGTTCTCGAAAATCTTAGGGGATGAGATGTATGTCGAATATATTAATGCAACCATTCATGATGGGACCGATGCAACGGTGTTCACAACGTCCACAGAGTTATCCGAATCAAAACCTTCGCCTAGAATAATTAAAACCCACATGTCCATAGATATGCTTCCGTATGAGATTGGAGAAAAGCAACCGAAACTTATATATGTTGTGCGCAACCCTAGAGACACCTGTGTCTCGTCGTTTTACCACTGGAAATTGCATAATAAATATATCGGATCTTGGGACACGTTTTTTAATGCTTTCGTTAATGACGTATGTGGCCACTATACCCCATTCTTGCAACATGCGCTTGGATATTGGCGAATTAGAGATAATGATAACGTCTTGTTTATTACATATGAAGAAATGAAAAAAGATCTGACATCTGTTATTAGGAACACATCAAATTTTCTTGGTAAATCCCTCAGCGAAGAACAGTTGACTAAACTGAAAGATCATCTTTCGTTTAAAAGAATGAAAAATAATTCTTCAGTTAATAACGTAGAGGGGGGAGAATTCATAAGGAAAGGGGAAATCGGAGATTGGAAGAATCACTTTAGTAAAGAACAGATTGCGACAATGGATCAGTGGGCGAAAGAAAACTTGGAAGGAACTGGGTTGGAGTTCGTTTATGATTGATTATATATCTGATTTGATCATATTTACTATGATACAGACATAAATATTGTTTTTTTATATGTTACTGACTGACTAGTACGTATCATTTGACAGATTTAGTTTTATAAGATAGGCGTTGTAACCGATATTAAATTAAACAAAGTGTGGCCAGCTGTATTTTCGAGGTGGTTGTTTTCACACATTTATTATAGGAACTGTTCTAGGAGTCTTAAAATCGAATGATAAGTTGATTTACCGAAAATAATTTATATTTTTTATTGCCGCAATTGTTGAACTAACCCCATCACATATGCGTACTTTTTATCCGGGTAGTGCACAAATTTAGGAATCGCGTAATTTGAGGTTAAGACTAAGACACGTAGAACAGTTCCTATAACCTACATTAATTGCCTGCATAGCTTTGAAGTACCGAGTTACTTTGAGGTTCTATGCTATAGGAGCAGATTGATGGCAAGACCTTTAATTGAGTTTGAGTGACGTGGCCGGATCAATGAGGGGATGCAGTCAGCCTCAGCACACTGCGACATCTCCCCTGAGTGTGAGTGACGTGGCCGGATCAATGAGGGGATGCAGTCAGCCTCAGCACACTGCGACATCTCCCCTGAGTGTGAGTGACGTGGCCGGATCAATGAGGGGATGCAGTCAGCCTCAGCACACTGCGACATCTCCCCTGAGTGTGAGTGACGTGGGCGGATCAATGAGGGGATGCAGTCAGCCTCAGCACACTGCATTGAGTGTGAGTGACGTGGCCGGATCAATGAGGGGATGCAGTCAGCCTCAGCACACTGCATTGAGTGTGAGTGACGTGGCCGGATCAATGAGGGGATGCAGTCAGCCTCAGCACACTGCGACATCTCCCCTGAGTGTGTGTGACGTGGGCGGATCAATGAGGGGATGCAGTCAGCCTCAGCACACTGCCTTGAGTGTGAGTGACGTGGCCGGATCAATGAGGGGATGCAGTCAGCCTCAGCACACTGCATTGAGTGTGAGTGACGTGGCCGGATCAATGAGGGGATGCAGTCAGCCTCAGCACACTGCGACATCTCCCCTGAGTGTGTGTGACGTGGCCGGATCAATGAGGGGATGCAGTCAGCCTCAGCACACTGCGACATCTCCCCTGAGTGTGTGTGACGTGGCCGGATCAATGAGGGGATGCAGTCAGCCTCAGCACACTGCGACATCTCCCCTGAGTGTGTGTGACGTGGCCGGATCAATGAGGGGATGCAGTCAGCCTCAGCACACTGCGACATCTCCCCTGAGTGTGTGTGACGTGGCCGGATCAATGAGGGGATGCAGTCAGCCTCAGCACACTGCGACATCTCCCCTGAGTGTGAGTGACGTGGCCGGATCAATGAGGGGATGCAGTCAGCCTCAGCACACTGCGACATCTCCCCTGAGTGTAAGTGACGTGGCCGGATCAATGAGGGGATGCAGTCAGCCTCAGCACATTGCATTGAGTGTGAGTGACGTGGCCGGTCAATGAGGGGGTGCAGTCAGCCTCAGCACACTGCATTGAGTGTAAGTGACGTGGCCGGTCAATGAGGGGATGCAGTCAGCCTCAGCACACTGCGACATCTCCCCTGAGTGTAAGTGACGTGGCCGGATCAATGAGGGGATGCAGTCAGCCTCAGCACATTGCATTGAGTGTGAGTGACGTGGCCGGTCAATGAGGGGGTGCAGTCAGCCTCAGCACACTGCATTGAGTGTAAGTGACGTGGCCGGTCAATGAGGGGATGCAGTCAGCCTCAGCACACTGCATTGAGTGTAAGTGACGTGGCCGGATCAATGAGGGGATGCAGTCAGCCTCAGCACACTGCGACATCTCCCCTGAGTGTGAGTGACGTGGCCGGATCAATGAGGGGATGCAGTCAGCCTCAGCACACTGCGACATCTCCCCTGAGTGTGAGTGACGTGGGCGGATCAATGAGGGGATGCAGTCAGCCTCAGCACACTGCATTGAGTGTGAGTGACGTGGCCGGATCAATGAGGGGATGCAGTCAGCCTCAGCACACTGCATTGAGTGTGAGTGACGTGGCCGGATCAATGAGGGGATGCAGTCAGCCTCAGCACACTGCGACATCTCCCCTGAGTGTGTGTGACGTGGGCGGATCAATGAGGGGATGCAGTCAGCCTCAGCACACTGCCTTGAGTGTGAGTGACGTGGCCGGATCAATGAGGGGATGCAGTCAGCCTCAGCACACTGCATTGAGTGTGAGTGACGTGGCCGGATCAATGAGGGGATGCAGTCAGCCTCAGCACACTGCGACATCTCCCCTGAGTGTGTGTGACGTGGCCGGATCAATGAGGGGATGCAGTCAGCCTCAGCACACTGCGACATCTCCCCTGAGTGTGTGTGACGTGGCCGGATCAATGAGGGGATGCAGTCAGCCTCAGCACACTGCGACATCTCCCCTGAGTGTGTGTGACGTGGCCGGATCAATGAGGGGATGCAGTCAGCCTCAGCACACTGCGACATCTCCCCTGAGTGTGTGTGACGTGGCCGGATCAATGAGGGGATGCAGTCAGCCTCAGCACACTGCGACATCTCCCCTGAGTGTGAGTGACGTGGCCGGATCAATGAGGGGATGCAGTCAGCCTCAGCACACTGCGACATCTCCCCTGAGTGTAAGTGACGTGGCCGGATCAATGAGGGGATGCAGTCAGCCTCAGCACATTGCATTGAGTGTGAGTGACGTGGCCGGTCAATGAGGGGGTGCAGTCAGCCTCAGCACACTGCATTGAGTGTAAGTGACGTGGCCGGTCAATGAGGGGATGCAGTCAGCCTCAGCACACTGCGACATCTCCCCTGAGTGTAAGTGACGTGGCCGGATCAATGAGGGGATGCAGTCAGCCTCAGCACATTGCATTGAGTGTGAGTGACGTGGCCGGTCAATGAGGGGGTGCAGTCAGCCTCAGCACACTGCATTGAGTGTAAGTGACGTGGCCGGTCAATGAGGGGATGCAGTCAGCCTCAGCACACTGCATTGAGTGTAAGTGACGTGGCCGGATCAATGAGGGGATGCAGTCAGCCTCAGCACACTTGCATTGAGTGTGAGTGACGTGGCCGGATCAATGAGGGGATGCAGTCAGCCTCAGCACACTGCGACATCTCCCCTGAGTGTGAGTGACGTGGCCGGATCAATGAGGGGATGCAGTCAGCCTCAGCACACTGCATTGAGTGTGAGTGACGTGGCCGGATCAATGAGGGGATGCAGTCAGCCTCAGCACACTGCATTGAGTGTGAGTGACGTGGCCGGATCAATGAGGGGATGCAGTCAGCCTCAGCACACTGCATTGAGTGTGAGTGACGTGGCCGGATCAATGAGGGGATGCAGTCAGCCTCAGCACACTGCGACATCTCCCTGAGTGTGAGTGACGTGGCCGGATCAATGAGGGGATGCAGTCAGCCTCAGCACACTGCATTGAGTGTGAGTGACGTGGCCGGATCAATGAGGGGATGCAGTCAGCCTCAGCACACTGCGACATCTCCCCTGAGTGTGTGTGACGTGGCCGATCAATGAGGGGATGCAGTCAGCCTCAGCACACTGCGACATCTCCCCTGAGTGTGAGTGACGTGGCCGGATCAATGAGGGGATGCAGTCAGCCTCAGCACACTTGCATTGAGTGTGAGTGACGTGGCCGGATCAATGAGGGGATGCAGTCAGCCTCAGCACACTGCGACATCTCCCCTGAGTGTGTGTGACGTGGCCGATCAATGAGGGGATGCAGTCAGCCTCAGCACACTGCGACATCTCCCCTGAGTGTGAGTGACGTGGCCGGATCAATGAGGGGATGCAGTCAGCCTCAGCACACTGCGACATCTCCCTGAGTGTGAGTGACGTGGCCGGATCAATGAGGGGATGCAGTCAGCCTCAGCACACTGCGACATCTCCCCTGAGTGTGAGTGACGTGGCCGGATCAATGAGGGGATGCAGTCAGCCTCAGCACACTGCATTGAGTGTGAGTGACGTGGCCGGATCAATGAGGGGATGCAGTCAGCCTCAGCACACTGCATTGAGTGTAAGTGACGTGGCCGGATCAATGAGGGGATGCAGTCAGCCTCAGCACACTGCGACATCTCCCCTGAGTGTGTGTGACGTGGCCGGATCAATGAGGGGATGCAGTCAGCCTCAGCACACTGCATTGAGTGTGAGTGACGTGGCCGGATCAATGAGGGGATGCAGTCAGCCTCAGCACACTGCGACATCTCCCCTGAGTGTAAGTGACGTGGCCGGATCAATGAGGGGATGCAGTCAGCCTCAGCACACTGCATTGAGTGTGAGTGACGTGGCCGGTCAATGAGGGGGTGCAGTCAGCCTCAGCACACTGCATTGAGTGTGAGTGACGTGGCCGGTCAATGAGGGGATGCAGTCAGCCTCAGCACACTGCGACATCTCCCCTGAGTGTGAGTGACGTGGCCGGATCAATGAGGGGATGCAGTCAGCCTCAGCACATTGCATTGAGTGTGAGTGACGTGGCCGGATCAATGAGGGGATGCAGTCAGCCTCAGCACACTGCATTGAGTGTGAGTGACGTGGCCGGATCAATGAGGGGATGCAGTCAGCCTCAGCACACTGCATTGAGTGTGAGTGACGTGGCCGGATCAATGAGGGGATGCAGTCAGCCTCAGCACACTGCGACATCTCCCCTGAGTGTGAGTGACGTGGCCGGATCAATGAGGGGATGCAGTCAGCCTCAGCACACTGCATTGAGTGTGAGTGACGTGGCCGGATCAATGAGGGGATGCAGTCAGCCTCAGCACACTGCGACATCTCCCCTGAGTGTGTGTGACGTGGCCGGATCAATGAGGGGATGCAGTCAGCCTCAGCACACTGCGACATCTCCCCTGAGTGTGAGTGACGTGGCCGGATCAATGAGGGGATGCAGTCAGCCTCAGCACATTGCATTGAGTGTGAGTGACGTGGCCGGATCAATGAGGGGATGCAGTCAGCCTCAGCACACTGGACATCTCCCCTGAGTGTGAGTGACGTGGCCGGATCAATGAGGGGATGCAGTCAGCCTCAGCACACTGCGACATCTCCCCTGAGTGTGAGTGACGTGGCCGGATCAATGAGGGGATGCAGTCAGCCTCAGCACACTGCGACATCTCCCCTGAGTGTGAGTGACGTGGCCGGATCAATGAGGGGATGCAGTCAGCCTCAGCACACTGCGACATCTCCCCTGAGTGTGAGTGACGTGGCCGGATCAATGAGGGGATGCAGTCAGCCTCAGCACACTTGCATTGAGTGTGAGTGACGTGGCCGGATCAATGAGGGGATGCAGTCAGCCTCAGCACACTGCATTGAGTGTGAGTGACGTGGCCGGATCAATGAGGGGATGCAGTCAGCCTCAGCACACTGCGACATCTCCCCTGAGTGTGTGTGACGTGGCCGGATCAATGAGGGGATGCAGTCAGCCTCAGCACACTGCACTCCCCTGAGTGTGAGTGACGTGGCCGGATCAATGAGGGGATGCAGTCAGCCTCAGCACACTGCGACATCTCCCCTGAGTGTGAGTGACGTGGCCGGATCAATGAGGGGATGCAGTCAGCCTCAGCACACTGCGACATTTCCCCTGAGTGTGAGTGACGTGGCCGGATCAATGAGGGGATGCAGTCAGCCTCAGCACACTGCATTGAGTGTAAGTGACGTGGCCGGTCAATGAGGGGATGCAGTCAGCC